>CACRXK020015999.1:0-10964 GCA_902702795.2 Paramuricea clavata | reverse complement strand
GGGGGCAGATATTCATATATTCGTGTTCTGCCCAATTAATTTCTTTTGAAATCGATTGTTTTTACAGTCTGTGAACACGAATATATGAATATCTGCCCCCGCTATTATCGATTCTCCGGCGCCTCTGCTCCACGTTAGTTCGAGATGACGCCACCCTACTCCATCCTCGTCCTCTGACATGTAATTGACGTTAAGAACTGCTTCATACAGTCGAAGTTCGTCTTCTGTTGCCTCTTTTTGCCTTCGTTGCCTCTTTTCCAACAACTTAAAGGAGGAAAGGCCAAGGGGATTAAAGCCAATAAGGGAGAACTAATAATCGCTCTATGACTACTAACAATCGTTCTATACTATTGGCTAAAACGCTTAATTTATTTTGCAATAATAAGCATATGAAAATCCGAAAGAGGTTTTCATTTCTTAGATGTCATACATGCATGTATTAGGTTTAAATTTTTGTTTTGTTTTTATAGTCCCTGTTTTGCACAGTATACAAGCAGAGTTAGCATCTTGTTTGTGCTATCCACGAAGTAATTAACTCTTTATCGACATGCCCCTATTACCGCAATGCTTGTAGGCAATACGCTTTGCCGATTTAATATCTTTGGTTCATTGAATGCTATGAGGACAAAAATACCACCATTCGATTCAGTGTGACTAGATCTCCTCACTCGTAGCAATAGTTTTCGTCATTGGCAACATTATAGCGATTTAGGAGCTTTAAAAGTAAAGTGAGATCGAATACGATCAAATTACACATTTTACAAACAAATTATAAAAACATAAACATACCTTACGCCGAATATACCTTTGGCCCCTTGAAACGTATGCTCATTGCGATATTCTTGATGAATTAATCATTTAAAATGATTAATATATAACGTTATTTCCAAGCTTCTATCCTTAAAGAGTGACTTTTAGTGCCGAATTTTACATTTTTGCTCCGAATTTGCGATAATCCCAACCGGAAATACGATGAAAACTCGTCAAAACAATGCCACGTTTGTATCGTGTGACTCTGGAAATGCCAGAAATGGATTCTACAGGTCAAAGTGCATCCATACGCGTGAGTTTGACGTCATCCCGGCTAAAGGGAGCTCCTTATTGGCCAAGTATTACGTAATACAAGCGCGTGCAAGTAAAACCCGATACTTTAAAAATTCAAAATAAATATTTCTACTCGTCGTATTCATACGAAACTTTCTACACTAAAGTGCTTGAATACAAAGAGTATTTTGCACATATAGTCTTTCAGAAAATGACGAAAAGTTTAGAAGATATTCAACTTTTTCTCTTTTTATCGTTTGAATGTTTGGCGAAGTGGTGAGTATAACTATATATTGTTTCGGTTTGTATAATGTTCGACAGCACTTGACCCCCCGTTCGAAAGGTTATTTTGTGAGGATTACAATGGTGGGTTTTGTTTTAAAGGGGGGTAAATACTCGCCGCGATATTTACATTTGAAAAATTGAATTGTAATGTAATGCGTTAATAAGGTTATTCAACTCGATATTTACCCTCTGCCTTCTACTGCGAAGGCACATTCTTTTCTTCTTTCACAGGATAACAGGGTTTTTTGCAATTTTTCGTATAGATCGGAAATGTATTTTCACAGCTTCTGCAGTTATAATGAAAAGCATATAGTTTAGCAGTATATGTAGATATAGATTTATATAGTCATGTACAGTGAAAACTGCACATGCTATATATTGTCACATATAAGATTCACGACATAGAATTTTGAGTCATGTTTAATTTTATAAGGTTAACAACATTCTCAACAGCTGTAAATCTTTAACACATCTGAAGCTTGGCCTTGGGGATGGAAATGCTAGAGACCGAAACTAGTAGAAACTGATATTTATACTGCCTGCATGCATGTCTACGTGCATGTGCAGCACGTTTTGTTTTAAAGCAAATATATATAGCATTATAGGGAGAATTTACATTATTGGCTAAACTAAGTAAAGCCTATACTCGCTATATATATAAAGAATATGAGTCAGTTAACTTACCAACAGCATTAGCCATGGGAAGTTTGGAACCTTTTGCTCGTTCAGCCAATGCTAGCTCTTTGGCGAGCAAATCAACTGTGCGTTGATTAGCTGGAGAATTAACACTAAAAATACAATAAATCGTATACTAAAAATACTTTAAAATATAGAAATTTCAGGCATGTTGCAATTGATACTGTTGTACATTACATACTTTTCATTGACATTAAAAACATCAGTACCATCTTGATCCTCTTGTTGTTTGACAATGGACCTACATGTACTCTATACGAAGGCAACAATGCATCGTGTTAGTTGTGTGCTGTGTAAAAATTGCTGTTTAACGATGTGCATTTTGGGCCATAACTTTCTTAATTAAACTATATTATTTATAAGTTAATCTATCACAAAGTCATAGAACATAGAGCTCTATGTCTATGAATTATGGATATAGATGTTGAAATTACGTCCAGTAATTGTTTCATTAATATTTGTCATTGTCATTGCCGGCAGAAAACCAAATGCATGCATGGAAGATGACTCCATGTCCATAGGCTAGCAAGTATCCCTGAAAACCGCATGCATATAGAACTGATATCATATCTTAAAACATATCTTAATTTATATGTACTCTATAGAATATACCTTTACATCGACAGTTATTTTTCGTTTCCTCGGTCCTTCGGCATTGTCTTGCAGAAAAAGACGCTATAAACTTTCCATCAACTTTGACATGACTGCCATTGATTTCAGCAATTGGTCATTGGCTTCCTTCTGTTCATTGAGTCTCTGTAAAACGCGAGAACGTAACATATGTTAAACTAATACATACATGGAATTACGGTGGTTTTGTTACCACCACAACCACATGCTGCAGGCATAACGCTGATATATTATTAGGACTGTTGTTCTTTTTACATAGCGTATACGTGAATTGAACAACTATAGGGGGGGGCACTTCGTCTTGGCTATATAGATATTTTCTATTATAATATAGCATTTGTAAATTCTGAACGCTGATTGGTTAAGAGCCGTGTTGATATAACTCAATGTCAACACGGAAAATTTCTTTCTTTATAATTCTTTGTGCTATATTATAAAAAAAATATATAACATTTTTTGAGTATTGATATAGATGATACACAGTTATATCAACACTCGTGGAAATTGGGAAAACTCGAAATTCCCACTCATGTTGATATAACTGTATATATCAACACGGAAAATGTTTCTTATATTTGTTAATTGTAACATGGGAATGTTTAACCACAAATACAACAAGTTATGTGTTTTAGCAAACTGACTTAATGCATATATTGGACTTTATATATAGCGAACTGATCTTAATGCGCATAGCCCATAGATAGGCTGACAACTGATCTTTATGCGGTATATGTATAGGAACGAGCTATACATGCCGTATCCCGTATATAGCAAACTCACAATATTGTGCATGTGTAGCCGCATATAGGTGGGGCGACAAGACTTGAATAACGTTAGCGGGCAAGCAATAACAGAATACCCGTCCACTTTTTAAGCTATGCCTTTCAAACATAAAATAAATAGATTGATAGATTAAAATCCAATAGCATAAAAAGGTAGCTATGAGGCATATAGTCAGTTTAGCATTAGGCTAATATATCAAATTATCATGTTGTATAGGTAGCTCTATATTGTAGTTGATACTTTGGAACAAAACTTTGGAATATTACTAAGTTTGTGATGCTCTTTCAAGCTGTAATGAAATTTTTGTCTAGATCAAAATTTAGTCTATAATGCAAATGGTCCATGTATGTGCTAATGAGTAATGAGGGGCAATTTTGATCAATTGAAAATATTTTCCCATACTGACTACTGTCGTGTAAAAGTTGGCCGTTGTCTAAACGAGGTTTGCCTAACTATTTATGCAGTGGTGAGACATGTTACATATTTTACCAGCGTGATCTTATGTTTTTCAAAGTTTGCCGATGAACCTTGTGTCTTAAAAATAGGGATCATCTTACAGACGCGGGCCACAAAAATGGTACAGGTTCAACAAAACTGGCATGGGTAAAACCGCCGAAGGGACCAGAAGCGAATTCCATGGCACGGGTAACTACTGCCCAGGAGCAAATCTCGTTCCGCGAGTATGCCCGTTCGCAGGTTAAGTCATGCCACACTACCTAACCTATATTGTCGTCATCTTCAGGATAAAATCTTGAAGATGACTACAATCTAGTCAAAACTTAGATTCAATAACTCTAACCTATATGTATAGCCAGTTTTCCACTTCAAGCATGCCGTACCCAAACGTATCAATATAT
Organism: Paramuricea clavata; assembly: GCA_902702795.2. Lineage (NCBI taxonomy): Eukaryota > Metazoa > Cnidaria > Anthozoa > Malacalcyonacea > Plexauridae > Paramuricea > Paramuricea clavata. Next base: position 6,669 of record CACRXK020015999.1, on the reverse strand, counting down.
AAACATTTTTATATTACAAAATTTAGTGAATGTTGATTGGTTAATACTTCCGTAGTACGCCAAAAAGTTGACTTATGACGAACTTTTCATTTTCATTTATGAATACACCCTGAACAGGCTGAAGTATGTGGACCAGACCAGGGCTGCATAATATAGCGGACCGCAGGACCATTGGTCCCAGAAAAGTTTTGAGGTTGGCAGGAAAAAAATGGAGGGTAAAACTTAAAAGTCTCAAAAGAAAAAAAAGAGAAAGAAAGAAAGGAAAAACAGAAAGGGAGAAAATGACAAAAAAATTACATAATCGAATAATAAGCTGTAGGTAGTGAACTAGTGATGTTTGCAACATGCAAGTAATGCAAGTTTCCAATATACCGGTACAGGCGGCATTCCAGCAGCCTGATATTATGGTCAAAGACAGGCAGACAGCAGTCTAGCAGATATTAAGACGAAATACTCTATGCAGTTGTTATAATTGATTTCATCTAGTGTATTAGCTACTTCTGAAAATACCGCTCGAGTTATATATGAATACAACTCATTTAACAACTACAGTATGTGGATTAAAAAGTCTACAAGTGTGGTGATTTCTTACAATGGAAAAAATCTAAGCAATATGTTCCAATACACAACACCTGCCCTTCTCATGAACTTTCATCCATTAATTAAGATGATATTCATAACAAATATATTAAAATTAATAAGAATCTAGAATCTTAAACTGCAGACAGTTCCCAGTGGTCACTTTCATCATTAAAATGTAAATGTTTGTTGCTAAATTAGAATATAAAGAATATTTATTCCGTAGCCATGTTGAAATACGTCTACTCTGCTGGCAGTGGTTTCGGAGCTGAGTAGAAACCACTGCGAGCAAACGAACAACTTTCTATCAAGCATGTGCAAAGATCATGTGGTGGGACGTACGTCACTAATTTGACTTCATTTCCTGTAGTTTGACAGTTTGTTATCTGTACATAAACAAGTGTGGCATAGTACTGTTTTATTTGTTGTCTGTCAGTTTTAATCGAACGACTTTTTATTCTACATGCAGTTCACAATAAGAACCACTGCTAGCAAGGTAAAATACGCCTATTTTGGTTTCAAATCTAATGAAATGGTGCGTAGAATACACTGAATTTTGTTTAGTTATCAAATTTAAACATAAGATTCCCAGTGTTTGTGTGCAGAAAATATTTTTGTTGGCTTTGTGGTCCCAGAAAATAAAATATTTTATGCAGCCCTGGGTGGGTTAGCGCTAATCGTGGGTTAAAATTTAGCCTGCTGTTTTAGTTTGTGTATTTCTGTACGTCTGTTTATTTCAAAGCTTCAGAGAAGTAAACTCCTATCGATCCAGACAAGATCTCTGAAAAAATATTTCCAAATTTATAGACAAGCTGTCAGGATGTTTGCTTTGAATTTTAGGTTAACTTAGGGTTAAGTTAACCCAGCTTTGAACAACTGGCCCCAGAGAAGAAAACTCTTACTGATCCAGGCAAGATTTCTGAAGAAATATTTCCAAATTTATAAACAAGCTGTTGGAAAGTTTGCTTTAAATTTTAGGTTAACCTAGGGTTAAGCTAACCCAGGCAAGTTAATTCCTTTACTTTTTGTGGCTACATGGGGTCTAATTAATTGTTTTAAAGTGTATATGAAATGAAATTTCTTATTTTCTTAAATGAAAGAACTCTTTAAGCTGTAGTACAACTTATTTTTCAGTTTCTTGTTTTTATGGTTTGTTCCCGAGATATTTCAGTTTGTTTGATATGTAAATGAGTGTGAATTTGTCCGCTAATTTATGACGTCATGTTGGTTGCAAGCTCTTTAAAATGGTTGAATATCACTGCTATCATCCAAGATGATAATTTCAAACTTCGCTCACTGGTAAAACGTGAACTGATATCTACAGTTTTTAGAGTTAATACATTTATAATCGGGAACAAACCATGAAAACAAGAAACTGAAAAATAAGTTATACTGCAACTTAAAGAGTTCTTTCATTTAAGAAAATAAAAAATTTCATGTCATATACACTTTAACACCCCGGAAAAACGTCTGCACATGCGTCACCCTTACTGAAATTTGCCTTGCGAACGTGGTGTCAAGTGTTCCGAAGGTTATGCTTCCACTGCTACTTTAAAACTATTCGTGACAAATGTCTGAAGGCTGTGAAGCAGGTGAAAAAGGTCTTCGACTATTATGAATATTAAACCCAACAAAAAACCTTTTTAATTAAGAAGACATGTAGTGCACTTGGTTGCCCACAACAAAAATTCAACGGAGCTTTTGAAGTTGAGTGGAACACTTATACCCATGCATGAAAAACGCCTTATTAACATAATGCCATGCACGCAATGTGTACGTGTCGCTTGATGATTGCCAAGAAGTTTAAATTAAGAGGGAGGCGAAATTTTGCCTTTCTTTTGCCGATGAAGGAAAACATACATGAAAAAAATTAGGGTTGTCACCGTTCTTGTTTTCCAACGACAAGAAACTTTAGATAAAAAACGCCCTATTAAAAGCAAACCTGGTAATATTTTACATCCCCCCCCCCCCCATAATATTTGTTATAAGTAATATAATTTTTTTATAACGCAAAGTAAAATTAAATGCAAAATTTTAGTTGCATTTCGGGCTTTCTCAGGGTCTAAATATTAAAATAATCTCGGGCGACAAAATTCCCCCAGTCTCCTACTTATAGAGTTGAATCCTATGCTAATATATTCTTTCAAAAGGAACATGTGTTACTTGAATCAGCGGCTAGGCTAGAGGTCATGTTGGCCATGCTGGGCAAGACCCCCCACGCCCTTCCCCCTAGAATGTGCGTGTCTTAGACCATTACTACTGAAATTTTCTCAACCTCGCCACTGACGTGAATGTATTCATGAAAAAACCACACTGAATTTCAAACACTGCTTTCAATTGTCTGTATACATCCTATACACTGTTTAAATATATATACAACCCATATCGCCCATACAACTCGGTTTAAAAATACGAAATTTAAGAGTATCAACAACAACAACAACAACAACAACATTTTAATCCATAAATAAAAACATACGTACTTGCTCATAAGAGATTTTTTACAATACTTAGGACACTGACTTCCCAAAATATCAAACTACTTTAATTTGAAATCTGTCACGAGCCACCTTAATAGCGTTTCAAGCGATCAGTAGAACAGCTGGTCACATAAAAAACTCAAACTTGAAAACGTTTTTAAACTTTGTGTTTTGCCGAAATAATACACAGTTGCTGAACGACACTTGCAGTTGCAACATGGTTCGTGGCTTTAGTTTTCGACTCTCGTATCGAGTCATTTTCTTTTCCTTCTGTCTGATTTTTGCCTGTTTTTATCATGGTGGTGGTTCAGAGTATGACAGACGAGAAGATAAAACAAAACCGAACAAATTAAAAAAAGAATTCAAAAGTAAACCCTTGAATGTTGACGTTTCTTTCGAACAAGACGAACGCGTCTCTAACTTGACAGAAAATGCGAAACAAATCAATGGCCGCAAGGCGCGGAAGAAGACTAATCTTTCAAAGATGGTTAGAAAAGGTAAATTTTGAAAATGTGAGAATGTTAGCACTTCAGAAGAAGTAATTGTTAATTATAATTTATTTTTAGGAACTGCGATGAAGACACTCCGATATGAAAGAATACAAAAAAGTCCAGTACTGCCTTTTTCAACTTCATCGCCGTCAGAGGTAAACGTTCCACGCGAAGAATCAACAACCATCTCCCTCTCAAATGAGACAGAATGGCTAAACGATGGCAGTAAAAATATATCTTCATTGGAAAATCAAATTTTTCACGAGAATGACCTGAGAGAAACAGAAAAAAGAGAAACGTCCTCTTCACTCACAACTCAACATCTCCGGAGCAGACGTGAAATTGATTCGAAATCTGAGTATACCCAGGAAGATCTATCAGTGTGCAACGATTCAATCATCAGTATAAAATACGATGATCAATACAAAGTTCAGACTGACTTTTCAATACTCTATAAGAACAAGGTGTACGATTATACTGAGTATCGTGTTTTGAATGACAGCATAAAGATTTGTAACTCCACTGATAACTACCTACAGAAGAAATGGAAAGAACGCAATAAGTTGGTAAAGGGGGCAATGCAAAGAAGTTGCAATAAACTCGCTGTATACTTTCTCTTTTCCCAATGGCAATACACTGTGCTCAAGGATTTTAGAGTTCGCATTTTGGCAACAAAGCAGCTGATAACAAAGTACGATTATGCTGTATATAAAGGTAAACTTATGACATGTGTGACCGAATGCGCCAATTTTACCTTTACTATAAAATATGAAGATGAATACAGAGTATGGAACAACTTCTCAATGATGTACCAAGGTCGAATGTACTCTTATGATGAGTACAAAATAACGGATGATGGTCTACATGTTTGTAATTCTTCTGACCGTCTCATTAAAGAAAAATGGCGGAATTTCATTGTTTCGGAAAAGATAACGATAGCTTTCAAACAGTGTAATGTATTGGTGGACGGTTTTTACTCCGAAAATTACACATTACATACAAACTTTACTGTTTTCTTCAAACCTACCAATCAAAATTTTACAAGGCAAGATTACGGAGTAATTATGGGGTATTTTGCAATTTGTTCAAGAAAGCTCAGATTGTCCTGCAATGATGATTTGGTCAAAGTAAAGTACGGTGAACAATACAATGTTTTTAAAAACTTTTCGCTGTTTTACCACAACAAAATATACGATTATCGCGAATATAGATTAAGTCGCAACAGTCTTCAAATGTGTGGTTCCAATGATTCAAGAGTTCAGGCGATTTGGAGAACGCGAAATTCGTGGCAAAAGTCATTACCCGCATCCTGTTATCGTTCTTATACATTAAATGCAAGATACTACACTGTGACAAAGCAGTTTGCTGTGTATTCGGCAGATAACGGTCAATATTTCAAACGAAATGACTATGCGGTGATAGACGGTAAACCTTATGTATGCGGCAAAGAAAACTTAAGACCAATATACGTAATTACGAACTTTAAGATTATTATAGCACCATTATGTGCTTTAGCACTTTCTATTATTTCTTTGCTATTGTTGTTGATAGTTTACTGCATGCTTCCAGAACTGCGCACACTTCCTGGTTTGAATTTAATGAGTTTTAGCTTTGCCTTGCTGTTGTGGCAGACTTACCTTGTAGTATTTTTGTCACTGTATTCTCATGTAGGTAAACTGTTTGAGATATGGTGTGCTAGGCTGTTTGTGGCAAATAAGTTTATGACGTATAGTATAATTATGAATGCTGCTGTTAATATCTATCACTTAAGGAAAACATTTTGTGGCAATACTCTAGTGAAATCCGATGAACTGAAGAAGTGGAACAGGTTTTTGAAGTATAGTTTCTTTAGCTGGGGAGTTCCTGTCATTATAACGATTGTTTATATTGTACTAGCAAAGGAAGATGTTCTAAGGTTAGATCAACCTATAGCGTCTGTGAAGAACGATGTTCAATCAAAAAGATTTTATCGACACATTGACATTTTACTTGCGAATGGAAATAATATAGGGATTTATCACCGTATTGCATCCTTGAAGGGAGATGTCCTTCGGTCAAAGTCGAGGTTTAATCGAAGCACTGACACTGTACGTGAAGATGCCCAGTCACGGTTTAATCAAAGCACTGTATTTGGGAAGCAAGATGCGACGGAAGATGATGCAAAGATTTATCAACCTGTTGTATCTTTGAAGAAAGATGTTCGGTCAAGCTTAAAGTTTTATGAACGCATTGTATTTGCGAATGGAAATGGGAAGGAAGATGATGCAAGGATTTATCAACAGATCTCTGGAGATTGTATCAATGGTCGAATTACTCCCGATTGGTCAGCTGCTGTTGATGTATATGGTATTCAAGGTTGTCTTTTGTTGTACATTATTGGAATGTTCATCCTCACTGCTTATCGAATTCGCCAAAAACTCAAGGCAAGCAGGAACATTGCACAGAAATCGAATATTGTTAGGCGTCGTAAATTTGTCATATTGCTCAAGCTGTCAGCCACTACAGCGTTTGCCTTGAGTTATTGGTTTCCTCTCTTCATATCTAGAATCGTGGATTTTGATTTCGAGATAAAGATAGCGTTGTATACTGTAGCGTTGCTTACTGGTGCCTACATTGGTATTGCGTTTGTCTTCACACGAAGAAATTACCAGTTGCTCAAGAAAAAATATTTCCCAGCAAAGAATAATCCGCCAGTTAACGAAATTCCGCTGAATAGACTATAATAGAAGTAAGTCGGCTGTATAAGTGAATAAGTAATTAAGTAATCAAGCAAGTTAAGCAGGCAAGCACGTATTAATTAATATATGAAGAAAACATGTGTGTATATAGAGCAAGTATAATTAAACAGTAATTAATGAACAGTTATTAATTTGAAATCTAGTATGTAAATGTAATCATGTACACTACTTGTAAAAAAGGCAACGTATTCTACCCAAAGTGAAAACGCTTAAAATATATAATGCTATTAATTTAAAAAGTATGTATAATGTATACATTGTATTTTAATTTACATGTTTGTAGTAAAGTAAATGCAAAATTTCTATCTTTCTAATTTGGTTTCCATGAAGGGAAGCCCCGGCAGTCTCCACCTTGCCGAAAATCTCAGCAAATTTCCGCAA
>CACRXK020015997.1:0-11739 GCA_902702795.2 Paramuricea clavata | reverse complement strand
TTTCGTGGTGATTACGACACCGTCAAGAGTGGCAAACCGGTGCCACAAACCAGTCCGCTTGTCAAGTTAAACCCTACCATTGATGAAGCCGGTTTAATTCGCTCAGATGGACGCCTTAAATTCGCAGAACAGCTACCGTACGACGTACGCCATCCAGTCATACTTCCGAGAAAACACTGGATCACAAGGCTGATTGTTAAGGATTATCACGAGAAAGCTAACCACAACGTCGGAGTGAATTTCATCCTAAGTCAAATTAACGAGAAATATTGGATCATTGCAGCGAGGGAGGAGATACGTGAATGGGAGAATCAATGTAACCACTGCAAAAGACGACGCAGCAAGCCAGCTATCCAAATAATGGCACCTTTACCGAAAGTTAGATTACGTTTCACGTACCGTGCATTCGATCAGTGTGGTATCGACTTCGCTGGGCCGTTCGTTACCATCCAAGGACGCGGACGTAAGCGACAGAAAAGATGGTTATGCGTATTCACATGCTTATCCGTTCGGGCTGTGCACCTAGAAATAGCGTGGAGCTTGGACACTGATGCATTTCTAAATGCATTTGCGCGGTTTACCAGTCGGAGAGGCGTCCCGAAGGAAGTCGTCACCGACAATGGCACCAATTTTGTTGGCGCTGTGAACGAGTTAAAGGAGCTAATGAGTCAACTGGATCAGGAACGGATCAAACGGAAAACGTCAGCGCAAAGAGTGAGATGGTTATTCAACCCACCAGCTGGTCCACACTTTGGTGGGGCACACGAGATCCTAGTGAAAGCTGCCAAGAAGGCGATTTATTCAGTGTTGGGCAGTAGCGACGTCAACGACGAAGAGTTAATTACCATCTTTACTGAGGCTGAAGGATTGTTGAATTCAAGACCGTTGTCATACCAATCTGCGGACGTACGCGACATAATTCCTTTGACCCCAAACCATTTTTTGCTTGGTCAAATGGGCGGACAGTTCGCGCCAGAATCAGAGCTTAGTAAAGAATGTCATCCTCGACAGCGCTGGAGAAAAGTACAGCATTTGGTTTCTTTGGTGTGGCGGAGATGGCTCAAGGAATGTTTACCATTGTTGACGGTAAGACCGAAGTGGTCGGAAATAGTCAAAGATTTAAATGTGGGTGATGTGGTCTTGGTCATGCAACAAGGTTTATCGCGGGGAGATTGGCCGCTAGGACGGATCATTGATGTTTATCCCGGGAAGGACGGACATACAAGAGTCACGAAAGTACAATGTGGTCAAAAGACATATATTAAGCCCATACACAAGCTAATTCCGTTGGACGTGTAATATCGGACAGTTAATATTTTGACATTTAATTAAAGTTGGACATTGTTTGTTCACACTGTTGTATTAGACTTCAGTGTGGAGAGGGGGAATGTTGAGAAGCATATTATTAATGTTTAGTTTTGTTAATTTATGACATAATTAACTAGTAACGCAGTTTCCGGCCGAGAGAAAAGACTGGGTCGACAGCATGCTCTCGAGGTCTCTAGGCTCGAACAAGAAAAACTGATAGATAATCATTCGAAGATGTACACTTTTATAGCTTTTTTGGTAAAATATATTGTTCTTTATTCATAATCGGAGAGACTAGTTAACAGTCAGCAACATTAAAATATGGAATAATCTTCCGAAGGATATTAAGACAAAATCTAGCGTTAATTCTTAAGTTTGCCCTTAAAAACTATTTCTTGTAATCATATAAGGGTATCGAAAGATTTTTCGGAAATTGTCGTCAGCTCGAGCAGTTGTGGCGAATCGCATCCGGTGTGCCTGGACCTTTAGACTTTATATTCGAGCAGCTTAAATTTGGGCAAGAAATTTTCCGTGTTCGTTCTTTTTGGTTTGTTTATTAAATTAATAGAACTATTAACAATTAACGCATTAATAATGATCGTTGCCAACCTTTGACGACAAAGTCAATGTTTGAGGATCAGAGGATCTATGGCAAAATGCAGGCATTCGTGGCTGAATGCTACGTGGAACCTGAGAATATCCCGACTGAAATTGTCCAGGAGGAAGACATTTTTTATTTTTAATGTTGTCGGGACAACTTAAAAAATACGACATGTCAAATGTGTATATATGCGTTAATAAATCAACTGATTTGCATCACTAACAACGGGTGTCTCACAGGCATCGCAAAGCTTTTCGCGCGGATTATATTTCGCACAGTAGGCTACTAAACTCGCGCACCCAGCGCTGCGCGAATTCTAGGACTGCGCGAATTTTTTTTAATACAAGTAAGGTATTTTAATACAAGTAAGGAATTTTTTTTAATACAAGTAAGAATTCTTTTTAATACAAGTAAGGTATATGAAATTGTTATTAAACTAAACTCTAATGATTCATTCAAGAGTTATCATTGTTGATATGTATGACATTGTACATGCAGTATTCAGTGGCAAGCTAGCCATGGCAACTGGTCATGCTTTGCTAATAAACCTGCAAATCATTAAAAACTTGCATAGCATCATGACTTGTTGCTATGACTAACTTCACCACTGACAGTATTATAATTATACATACAATACAAAGCATTGAAGGTATTCATATAAAACCCCCCATGCCAAGAAAGTAGAATTAGAATATTTAACTGACATTCGACTTTGTGCAAGGTGTTTGATATTCAAATTGCAATTTTCGGTCTTTCCCTGTATCCTGAACAGGCGTATTAGCAATCTCGTACCCAGAGTATGCCCGTTCGCAAGTTAGGTCATGCCCAGCACCTAACCTGCGAACGGGCATACTCTGGGCTGTTTACATGATGGAAGGTGGGATGATTTTGATGTATTGAAATAGGTCACCAGGCTAAACGAAAGTTCAAAAGCTGGTTAACCGAACTCAAATGTTGTAGAGAAGATCATGTAGTTTAAGAAAATTTCTATAATCCATCTCTAGAAAATGAAGTTTTTTGCTGAATCATGCATCGTGACTTATTTCAATATATCGAAATCGTCCCGCCTCATATCTCGTCCTGGCAAAGCGGGATCATATAAACAGTCCCTTATTCAGCAAATTGCGCATGCTCCCTTGCCCTTGATCCCTTGGGGGTGAGGCAGCACTTTCCTTGCGATAGTAACTTTTGGTTTATATATATATTCATATCACACTTGCGTCGGTTTTCTTTGTTCGTCCGAGGTTTATAACTAGCTTATAGACCTTGAATAAATGATTGGATTAAACTTGTAGACAAAACGCGAGAATTTTTCATTAAAAATTTTTGAAAATGACAAAATATGTTGGAAAACCTCCGCAAGTGTGATATAAGTTAGTCATAAACCGAGTAAGTCGGTTTATAACTGATATATTGCCGATTTGCCCCGAGGACGCGTCAATATATCAGTTATAAACCTCCTACTCGGTTTATAACTCTTACATATATATATATATTAATATATATATGAGAATTTAAAGATCTTTTATATATTTTTCTTACTCTAAGTAGCTTTTAGCGTTTTAGACGTTTTAACGTAGAATTAATAACTTTGTTTATATTGTGATGAGGGCCACAGGTTTTTCAGTTAGGCCTCCTTCGCAATCTGATCAGAGCTATATTGAATCTATTATTTCCACCTGCTCTGAAAACGTTGCGCATGCAAGGACAACGAAACGTCAGTTGTCTATAAATACAGCTATAAGCGATCAATACTTTTGTCAAAACGCCGTTGGTGTTCACATGAAGTATTTATATCTCCCCTGGTGAGACGAGTTCACAATGCCTTAAGTAATTAGCGCTTGCAAAACTCGCACGCAACATAAATTTTCTTATTTTTCTTGATTTCTTTGCCAGAAAAGCATTTTACTTGATGCTTATTTATAAAGCAAACGTAAAACTAAATAAAAGTCGTCAAATTAAACGGCAAAGTTCGAAATTTCATTTTGCATGCATGACTTCATCGCGGTATGTGGGTATTCATTTGCTGGGAAATTTTAATCCCGCCTACACAGTATACCTTTGGTTTCGGCTTACCGGCAAAAATCTCAGCAACCTGTTTGGCCCCTTTTCATGATATAAACACAATGAAAAATCTTCTGGTAAAAATAACTAGGAGACGAGAAGATTGTGTCTATCTTTTCTAAGCTGTCGCGATCGGACAAGGTTGGACAAAAATCATAAAGTCAAACCTGACTCAACATCCGACTTTAATTTATACACCGTCCCTGCGGGGCAAGTTTCGAGTATCGTTTTATCACATCTGCGCTTAATATGCCAGTTGTACTGAAATTTGTTCATACATATTATCATATACTGCATGCAGCAGTGATCATGTATTATTATTACAGCAAATGGTTTCTTAGATATTTAATTTCTTTGAGCATACAAAATGAAATAATACTTGTACGTGCATGTACCGCCAATTCATTTCGCAAAACTCCCGATGGTACGCTGGTTACCAGAGGCTTTCTGGCGACCAAAACCATAGCCCAAGATCTTGCAATGACGAAAATTTGGGATAAGAAATCGACGTTTGTGAATTAGATAATAGAGCATTACCACAAGACAAAACAGTAATACAATATATTTATGACTATGCATGCATCTGTTTCCGGAATGAATGAAATTCATGATCATTATATATTCATGATGAGTTCAAGTACCAATTCATTTGGTACATTGTTTGTCGAAGTGATGGAACTCGTCAAGTGTCTGCTCCTCGTAATAATTTTCAACTATGTCTCAACCGAGCCCTCATCGCATTCTGACCAGCATGAAGATGCTTTTCACAGTATTTTGGAAACACTGAAGTTAAACGACACGTTACGATTACAAGATGTGAACGTTATTCTAACGAGGCTTGGAATACATGATTGCTCAAACGCTACCAAACATAAGGTACAAACATGTATAGTGCATAGCAAAAAATTTTTAACTCTGTATGCATTAAAAGTGTGTAACTTCAGCACTAATATTTTCGCAGTCCTTATACGATATGTCAGCTCTGAGATAAGAGTTTCATGACAAAGCAGTTGTGTAATTCAGGTGAGGGTATTATTCTGGTATTTTAGGGTTGATACATGTCGCTCAGTGGCCCGATTAACCCTGTTTAAGCGAGTGGCCTGCTTTAATGCGAGTTGCCTGCTTTAATGCGAGTGGCCTGCTTGCCTTTATAATTTCGATTACATGAGGATCGAGCTGACCCACTTTGCCGGGGTCGTTCGGCCACAATCCGAGACAACTCATTTAGCCGAGTTGAAAATTTCGCATTTTCCCCAGCAAAGCGAATTTGGAAATTACACACATGCACGGTTTAATTTTAATTTCAAAATGTAAAGAAATCAGTAAGTTAAAAGTAGCATCAAAATGTTATTTTTGTGACGCAGTTAAAATTGAACTGTTCGCCATTTTCGATCTTAATTAATTAATTAGCTTAGTTTAGCTATGCTTTTCCAAACGTGACAAAAATATCAAGTCGTTAGTTTTATATATCAAGTCATTCGTGTTATATATCAAGTCATCAGTTATAGGGCTAAATTGTACAATACCCGTCCACTAGTCATTTTTCAATGCGTAGCTACATTTCCAGTGGCTACGCAGTCACGCGCTATCTAACCTGCGTATCAGGCCGTACTTTTTAGGGCACAGGCACGCCTGATCGCGGGCGAAGGGGAGAAAAGTACGGCCTGACACAAAAGCGGCATTTTGCCTGGTTATTCAGTCCAGAATCTGGACTGAGCGCTGATTGGCCGATTAGACAAACGATTTTTGTATCTGCGCGTAGCGCAGATATATTGCTATCGCGTCAGTCAGTACCCTGGTTGCCAGAGGTTCTGTATCTTTCGCCTTATTTGCTTGCATGACTTCATCGCGGTATGTGGGGTATTCATTTGCTGGGAAATTTTAATCCCGCCTACACACAGTATACCTTTGGTTTCGGCTTACCGGCAAAAATCTCAGCAACCTGTTTGGCCCCTTTTCATGATATAAACACAATGAAAAATCTTCTGGTAAAAATAACTAGGAGACGAAAAGATTGTGTCTATCTTTTCTAAGCTGGCCCATTCATATCTTTCCAACTGAACGTAGCCCAGTATTGTCCTGGTTACCAGAGGCTCAGTTCTGGTGACCATAACCATAGGCCAAGATCTTGCAATGACGAAAATTTGGGATAAGAAATCGAGGTTTGTGAATTAGATAATAGAGCATTAATACCACAAGACAAAACAGTAATACAATTTAAAAAACTCATTAATAATTCTCAAAATTCCTGTGGTATGGTATTAATGCTCTATTATCTAATTCACAAACCTCAAAGAAAAATCACAAAGAAAACACAAAGAAAAATCATAAGCGTGTCGTATCTGTATATGTGATACAGATTCATGTTGATTTACATAAACTTTAACTTTGATTTTCTCGGCTTAGACAACGTTTATTTTTAAAATTACTTCGCCAATGAACTCATAAGATGAGTCGTTTTTTAAGTTGTTTACAACATTCGCGTCCGTGTTGTATCAGATATACAAACTCTCGCCTTCGGCTCGAGTTTGTATATCTGATACAACACGGCCGCTCATGTTGTAAACATTACATATTTATGACCATGCATGCATCTGTTTCCGGAATGAATGAAATTCATTATATATTCATAATGAGTTCAAGTACCACTATTCATTTGGTACATTGTTTGTCGAAGTGATGGACCTCGTCAAGTGTCTACTCCTCGTAATAATTCTCAACTATGTTTCAACCGAATCATCATCGCATTCTGACCAGCATGAAGATGCTTTTCACAGTATTTTGGAAACACTGAAGTTAAACGACACGTTACGACTACAAGATGTGAACGTTATTCTAACGAGGCTTGGAATACATGATTGCTCAAACGCTACCAAACATAAGGTACAAACATGTATAGTGCATAGCAAAACTCTGTATGCATTAAAAGTGTGTAACTTCAGCACTAATGTAATAGTTTTCGCAGTCCTTACGATATGTCAGCTCTGAGATAAGAGTTTCATGACAAAGCAGTTGTGTAACTCAGGTGAGGGTATTATTCTGGTATTTTAGGGTTGATATGTCGCTCAGTGGCCCGGTTAACCCTGTTTAAGCGAGTGGCCTGCTTTAATGCGAGTTACTTGCTTTAATGCGAGTGGTCTGCCTGCCTTTATAATTTCGATTACATGAGGATTGAGCTGACCCACTTTGCCGGGGTCCCTCGGCCACATTCCGAGACAACTCATTTAGCCGAGTTGACAATTTCGCATTTTTCCCAGCAAAGCGAATTGGGAAATTACACACATGCACGGTTTTAATTTTCAAAATCTGAGCAGTGAGCGAAACAGGACGTATCTTGAGCCGCTCCTTGAAATTTGAAATTTTTTGAGATATTTTCGAACTATTCGTTCTGAAATGGCGACTGCTAAACTCCGTAAAGAAAACCAACAGCTACGAGAGGAAATTGAAGAACTTCAAGGAAATTTGAAGCAAATAACCGCGGATATTTCGAAAAAGAACGAAATCCTGATTGAACAAGATGGCAGACATGCTTCCCAGTCAACCAAGTCAACAGATAAAGATAAGTCCTTAGAGTTTATTAGTGCATGCTCAAAATGACGATCTTATTTTGTTTAAAAATAATACAATGAAGGAATTAAAACATATAAATCAACAAGTTAATATTATTTCAAAGAAATGCGAGGTCATTGCAAACGCCGTTGAGCAAATTGAAGATTATAGTTACCAATACAATATTAAAATTACTGGTATGCCTCAACAAAACCCGAATGAATCGGACGAAGAAACTACGAGTATGTGCCTGAAATTATTTACTGCCATAGGGGCAGATGTCTCGATCTACGATGTGGACATTGTCCATCGTGTTCCTGCGAGAAGGCAATCTAACCGATCGAACGCAATTATCTGTAAATTTGTACGCCGTTTGGCGAAAGAAAAAGTAATTGCAGCCAGAAAACAAACTAGTAATGTTCAACCTGAGCAACTTTATCTACCATCGACCACGAAATTAGACAGCCTTCAGATCTACCAACATTTAACCCCACGCCTGCAAGAGCTGCTGTTTGAAGCCAACAAGTATAAGCGGGCAAATAATTTTAAGTTCTGCTGGGTCAAGAATAAAATCGTTTGCCTACGAAAGTCCGAAAACGAACAGATTATCAAGCTAACCAAACTACAGGACCTTACTATGTTAAATTAGGATAATAAGTTTGTGTGTTTTCTTTGTTGTTTTGTAATATTAATTAATGGCTAATATTGTCTCATCTATGGAGGCTTTTCCTCTACCATTTAGCCATCTAGATGATGTAGCTTTTAATGCGGCCATATACGAATTATCTCATGGCCCATTGCACTTTGATTTAGGTCGCTTAGAATGTCTAGTATTTAATCCTATTGAACATTCAGCTTTGGCCATGGACTGCCTTACAATGTCAAATGTTGACCCAGATTTAAATGTTCAAGCTTTGTTGCCACCGACCAGTAGTAGGTATATGGTTGAAAATGATATTAGCGATTTAATAAACGAGTCAATGGATGATATGGGTTTTTCATTGTTGCACCTAAATTGTCGTAGCCTTATTGGCAATTTTGATAAGTTTAAAGTCTTGACCAGAAATTTGCGTAAATCGTTTTCTATTATCGGAGTATCTGAAACTTGGCTGAATGATGAAACTTCTGATTTAGTAAATTTTTCAGGTTATAATTTCATTTCAAATCATCGCCTGAGTAAAGTAGGTGGCGGAGTTGGACTTTATCTAGAAAATCATTTTCAATACAAATTGATTCAAGAATGCACAATTTCTAATCCTGAAGTAATTGAGTCTTTGTTCCTTGAAATTGCTAACCCTAATGGGAAAAACATTATTGTCGGCAGGGGCGTAGGAAGCGGGGGGGCACGGGGGGCACGTGCCCCCCCCAAATTTTTTTAAAGGACTAAAAGTGCCCTTTTTTGTGATAAAAAGTGCCCTTTTTGTGTTGAAAAGTGCCCTTTTTTGTGAGGAAAAGTGCCCCTTTTGTAGAAGCTAATGCCGCTGTAAATACTAAATTAAAACAATAGGTGCCGTTTTTGTGTGGAAATTTACAAATTTTTTTTAAAAATTAGGTCACAAACATAAATTTCGGTATGATACGACGGAAAATTTTCCTCAGGAGAAATTTCTCCCCCCCCGCCCCCCTCGTCGACAACATTTCCGGGAAAAAATTTTTAGGTGCCCTTTCCGATAGTAATGTGCCCCTACAAGCCGGTGCCCCCCCAAACTCCAGGTGCTTCCTACGCCCCTGATTATGGTTATGCATAAACAGCTACGAATTAAACATGCTTAATTTAAATTACGAAATTACGTGATCTAATTTCTTCAAGTTTGCAAGACCAGAACAACACATAGCGCCTGAGTACGAGGCTGGTTTGATACGCTATTCGGTGTCACGCATGTAAACATGTATTCTTTCAGTCATTGCACGATCAAAGTGTTTAGAATTTTTTAAAGCATAGTTCATAGTGTAAATACCATAGACGGATTTTTATATTTTTTTTTACTGGGGTGGTGCCAGAAATTTTAGGGGAGTGAGCCATGAGCAGATGACTGAAGCAACACAAAGTGTCACCAAACCCCAGTAAGGTCTATTTTCTAGGGGTGGAGAACTAGAGCCGCGACGGGGGGGGGGGGGAGCAGAAAACAAAGTATCCCAGGAAAAAATTGAAAAAAATCATGATTTCTAGCTTCGAAAAAAAGTTTTTTGAAGTTGTCATATCAATGGATTTGGCATGTCCGATTATCTGTTGAGACTTGAGAGAGTTAAAGTTAAATGAACCTGTAAAACTGTAAACCAAATAGGCCAATACACAATATGCTTTTACTTATATAAAGTCATTGACATTGTGTCGTTTGAATCCGAGTACATAATATTTGGGGCATAAAGATTAAATCTAGGCAAGTCTATTTCCTAAAAGAATTAAAAACTAAAAATAATGTTCGTAAAAATTCCAAATGTTCCTTGCAAGCAAGCTATTTGCATGACAAGGCACTGCAAACTCTATTCAGGGGAGATAATAGAGTTTCGAAACTTTACAATTGCTCCAATAAACCAGTGACTGCAAGCGAGGAGCGATTAGTTTCAGAGTGTTGCACTGTCTTTTTCTATTTGAGTGTACTTCTACGTTTATTTTGTATCATCAACACTCTGCATGTTGGAGTGGACTATTTAATCATTTTTTATTATGGTGCCGAATATTGGGGAGGGGGGTGGAAAATATTTTTGGAGGGGTGGGCATTTTGTTTGGGGGGTTATAGCTAATATTGGGCGGTAGCACCCCCTGCACCCCCCTCCCTCCACAAAATCCGCCTATGGTAAATACTGCGGTTTGCAGAGTATGTGAAGGCAAGAATATCTGTCGACATCACTTCTGTCATGAGCAATGCCCTGTTTCCTGTTGTTTGCCGTCGGCCATATATTCGCGAAATGAGGCGTAATTTTGTACGGGAATAACTTTTTGTTTGTAGCATTGCCATTGGGAATGTTTTTCACATCGTGAAGTAGAATACAAAGTTTTCAATTTTAATATAGAATTTCAAATGTTTTTAATTTATCGTGATTTTGTGGATTTTTAAAAAAATATATATCCTGGATTGCTGTATATATAAAAGCGGACGGACATGCAGGATTGACTGAAAATAACGAGAATGTTTCTGTTATGTTTTATTCGTGTATTCCGTTGTACTTGTGACATGGATGTTCCTAGGCTCAATTTAATTTAATTGTCGAACCTCAAACAATAGGTTTGGCACATGATATATTATGATAACGTTTAATATAAAGTAAGCCTTATAATCAGGATTTGGGCATACCGCCAAATCCAAACTTTTTTGTGAGGATTTTTTTAACCGTAAGTCATACGGAAATCAATAATCACAAATTAATAACCATAATAAGACGACTGGTGTTTCCAAAATTTCCGTACTATAAATTAAGAAAGACAATTCTATCCTAGCGATCTTTTTTGATGCCCTAGAGAAATTGTTTACCCGTATATATGAAGTCTAGCGTTGTAATTTTGTTATTGTCTTAAATATTCTCTACTTTATTCAAGTAAGTACAACGGAATACACGAATAAAACATATAACAGAAACATTCTCGTTATTTTCAGTCAATCCTGTTCTTTTAATCCCTTTTATATATACAGCAGTCCAGAATATATATTTTTTTTTAAATCTTGAAATTGAAAATTTTGTATTCTACTTCACGTGAAAAACATTCCCAATGCTACAAACAAAAAGTTATTCCTGTACAAAATTACGCCTCAGCCGACAGCAAACAACAGCCGCAGTATTTATACTATGAAATATGCTTTAAAAAATCCTAAACACTTAATTGATCGTGCAATGACTGAAAGAATACATGTTTACACGCGTGATACCGAATAGCGTACCAAACTGTTAGATATTGCAAACTTGAAGAAATTAGATCACGTAATTTCGTAATGTTTCGCATGTTTAATTCGTAGCTGCATGTTTATACATATTACATAACCATATAGTCGTAGACGACCAACGACATTTAATGACGATATAGCAGTACTACGAATTCATAGAGGTTAGCCTAGAAAAATGCGCATGAAATTTGAGTTTGAACTTGATAAAGTACTTAATAAGCGTAATAAGACATGCCCATTTTGTCAGTAGGTTGTAACGTATTGGTTGAAACGTATCTCCCATAGTTCGGCTCATACTAACTGCATCATTCGTTCACTCGTTCGTTCAGACTTTGG
>CACRXK020015996.1:0-10356 GCA_902702795.2 Paramuricea clavata | reverse complement strand
AAATATATATATATATATATATATATATATATATATATAGTTTTTCGTTTTACCTCAAAAAACCACAACAGTCTGTTTCATCCGTATAGGATTCGTATATGATTCCTATACGGATGAAACAGACTGTTGTGGTTTTTGAGGTAAAACGAAAATATATATATATATATATATATATATATATATATAGTTTTTCGTTTTACCTCAAAAAACCACAACAGTCTGTTTCATCCGTATAGGATTCGTATATGATTCCTATACGGATGAAACAGACTGTTGTGGTTTTTGAGGTAAAACGAAAAACTATATTACGCTCTATCTATATGGTATTGAGCACTGTTTGTGTTTCGTAAACCAAAATCTTAAGCTATATATATATATATGTATGTATAGAATATAGAATTACTAGAAACCAAACAAAGGCTTTTGATTAAGACCCCTAGGTTAAAAGTATTTAATTATTTACATTGATTGGTCAGAACTTAAAGTAAGTTTAATAGAAAAGAAAAAAAGAGAAAATGAGATTGAAGAATTTTTATGATGTTTCAAATAATGACAAACATACATATAATAAAATCTATGTTTCCGAATGCAACAGCAAGAAGTGGTTTTTTGAATATTTTTTGAATGTGCAATAGGATTTTAAATTTTTTAAGTCAGTATTTAACTCATTCCAGATATTTACACCCTTATTTTGAAGTGAATGTTTGACAAAATTAGTTCTGGAGTATGATTTATGAAGTTTGGATGCGTTTCTTGTAGTGTGTTCATGTATTTTGTTTGTTAGTAACATAGTAATTGGTAAAGTATTTTGGTAAACTATCCAAGTAGTGATATCGAAACATGAATAAACTGATCAGAAAATCATTAATTTTTTCAATGTTAAGAATCTTTGCTTCATTGAATAGTGGTTCAGAATGCTCAGAATATGACTTGAACATCATTAATCGTATTTTTTTTTTTGAATGTTTATTAATTTTTGTAGTCATTTTTTATATGTGTTTCCCCAAATCAAATTTCCGTATATTAAATAAGGATAAACTAAAGCATAATAGACTAGTTTAAGAGTATTAAAATTTGTGAAATGTCGAATTTTGGATATTATTCCTGTAGATTTTATAACTTTTTTCGTAATTAAATCAATATGATCATTCCATGTTAAGTCAGTGTTCATCAATGATTCATTCATTGATTCATTCATTCGAAAGAATGCGCCGCCAATGGTTAAAGTAAACATACAGAACAATGATTACTTAATTGTAGTGTGACTTGCACATTTAGTTGTATCACTGAATAGAGTCCATTTTTAATAGAAAAATAATAATCCCTGTTTAAGATAACGACGCCATTTCCCGGTTTTAATGATGAGAGTGGCTCAAAAACATTCTCACAGGTTTTAATTTCCCAATAAAGTTAATCTTGTTAGTTTCAATAAAACCTCAACAACGCACCAGGACAACCTGTCGACCTGCAAGCTTTCTGATTTCCTACTGCTCTGTAAATTATTCTTCTGATGGGGCAGCACATGTTTGTCATGTTTGCCATTCATGGGGCAGCACATGTTTGTCATTCATGTTTTACCAACAGTAAACCTGTCATCGAAGGAATGTAATGGCAAAAATATGACGAACATTGATTGGCTATTTTACTTAATAAAACACGAAATATGTTTCACATCAAATGTGTAATGTATTTCCGTTTTGTTAGTTTTGTTACTATAGGAAGTCATAAGATGCGTGAGGTGAGGTCCTGTTTTAGTTATGGCATGATAACGCATGCACTATCATTGTAAACTTACTTTTAACGATAATTAACCGGGGTATATTACTGGTGAATATCAGCAAACCATCTCACACTGGGAGTTTGACAAGCAAATGTTGCTGCAATTATTCACCGCTGGCAACAGCATAGTAAGATCATATTTGTCTTTGAAGATTAGAGGAAATTGAGTTCACTTTGTATGAATTGCAGTAAAATAATATAAATTTCCTAGCAAAAACAATTGTGTGATAATCTGTGTTTTAATACCCAGGAGTAGAAGTATTGGAAAGAATATTGTATTGGCTTGGATCGGATTATCCCAGGGCGTCGATGGTAAGCTGTAAAACATGGAATCTGGAATCTTGGAATCTTGGAATCTTGCAATCCTGGAATCTTATCATATAACCGCAAAATATGTTATTATCAAGATATTATTATTATACTTATGCAACATATTGTTCTGCATGCGATAATTTAATTAATCAGAAGCAGACCTTGGTAATATATTAGTATATACTATACGTTGCAGAGTTTAGTATGTCTATCCTGATGCCAATACATAATAATGTAAACGCTGTGCGCGCATCTAAATAATATCGTCGGTTTATGATGAGAGTTAAAATTAAGTGCGTAGCAAGATGACCAGGCGGGAGGCAACTAAAGAAACCATATACAATATATATATAGCACACTTGTGAACAGTTGCCAAATTCATATAGTCTATATTCAACGAACTAAGGTTATAATAGCACGTGGTTAATGAGGCTCATACTATGTGAGTTATACAGCACGTGGTAGGCCTATATAACCTTAATTCGTTGATAACAGTGGCGAAGCCAGCGGTCATGCAGGTCATGCAGTGCATGACTAAAAATTTCCCCCAAAATGTTTAAAAATCAGTTCAGTATAATTGTTTACAATATAATTATACTTTATCTTTGCACTTCTACGCCTAAGTATTTTATTTATTATTTTGTTTACCCAAATCAATGGTCTTTAGGCGATATTCTTGCTAAATATTCTCGTATGTTATTGATTTTGGCTTTGTTACCTTGGCAACTGAGCGGTCCTGCATATTTTCACATGCATGACCGGTTGCGTAAGCGCGTGGAAAAAGATTGCGTGTGATTGCTGCGTGGTTTGCTTGCTGTGTGTTTTGGTCATGCACTTTCAGAATTTCATGACCAGCTGTATTATTTTATATTAGGTTTGTTGGTTTCTGATTGGCTTACGACGTTCGCGCACGCGCAATGCGGCTGTTTTTGACGCCTTGGTCATGCAATTTTCGATTTGCATGACTAAACGGGCAACACAACCTGATCACAGCCTCTTAGCTCGAAGCTTTCAGCCTGAATGAACACGTCTTCAGCTCATTCAAGCATGTCGACTTCTTCTTTACTCGAAGCTAACGATATTGTTTGGGAATTGGTGAAGAAACCATTTTCTGCTGAGCAGAATATTGTTTATAAGCAGAGACAAACGCCAGATCTTTCGACATGCCCGATCGGGAAGGTCTTCAAATGTCGTGGTATTCAAAGAAAGAATGGCTTAGCCAGTCAGGCTTAGGCTAAATAAGCTATTGCCTATTGGTATTTAGTTATTGTTACATGTATTTTGTCTTGAATATTTAAGCCTTCAACCCGAGCATAGGCGTATAAAGCATCGAACGCTATATACTATATGAAATACAATGTCAATGTCGAGGTCAATGTAGTAAACAATGTAGTTCTATAAATAGCGCTGCAAAGCTTATACATTTCGACACGCAACACAAACATTTTAGCGATTGTGATTTAGCAATATATTTGATATATACTTGTTTGTGAAACAAACAAAGAAATTTCAATATATATTGTTAAATTGTATTTACCATTTGGTACATACTCCCCGTGCGTTCGAAAATATCCAATATTGGCAATAGCCAATAATCGATATGAATGCAGAATTCGGCTATAAAACTGACAGTAAAACTTCTACGTCTTCTACTGAAACATCTGATAATGTTTAATTCATTTCTGTATGTAATATTGTAATGATTGGGCGATTGATTTTAAATTAAGGAAATTGATCAAGGCTCATGCGTTATATTTTCCAAGTCCTGCATATTATACCTATATTCTAGATTATACTGACTGTATTAGCAGCTATTTGTCATTATGTTCCGTTAGTATATGTGGATAAAATTGTATCTAGTTCTGGAAATGTGAAAACTCTTCAGACTTCACGTTGGAATACTACAAGGGGATAGCATATCAAAGTAATCAATTGAAAATTAGGTAGTCTATACAGACGATGATAATACAGAACATGCATGTAATATTTTCTGATCGAAAAGAAATGCACAATTGCCGGTATGACTATAATTAGCGGAACTGCAGACCACAGATTTCCTATTTTGGTGTCGATCTTCATTATTGTTGTCTGAAATATGCCAAAATATCCACATATTTTCCCGTCATTAGATCAAGCTATTTTCTGAAATTTGATGCTCAGATTGCTGCAAATGGCGTTTCTGGGGTATATATTTCAAAAATTTTCCGGGGGGCATGCCCCCCGACCCCCCTAGGATGTCTCACGCCTTCGGCGCTCGTTTGCATGACCACTCACACGACGCTGGCTTCGCCACTGGTTGATAATAGACTATATGAACTCGGCAATTGTATATGGTTTCTTTAGTTGCACTTGATTTTAATTAACTCTCATCATAAACCGACGATATTATTTAGATGCGCGCACAGCGTTGACATATTACATTATTACTATGTATTGGCATCAAGACAGACATACTAAAAACGTATAGTATATACTTTAAAATATATTACCAAGGTCTGCTTTGATTAAATTATCGCATGCAGAACAATATGTTGCATAAGTATAATAATAATATCTTGATAATAACATATTTTGCGGTTATATGATAAGATTCCAGGATTCCAAGATTCCAGGATTCCAAGATTCCAAGATTCCAGATTCCAGATTTTGTTTCACAGCTTACCGGGCGTCGATGCTTACAATTGACAATACACTACTCACGGTGTTTTTCAGTCTGGTTGCACTGTAGTCTCGTCATACCAGCGCAAGGCAAATATCACGACCAAGATTCCAAGATTCCAGATTCCAGATTTTGTTTCACAGCTTACCGGGCGTCGATGCTTACAATTGACAATACACTACTCACGGTGTTTTTCAGTCTGGTTGCACTGTAGTCTCGTCATACCAGCGCAAGGCAAATATCACGACGCACAGATAATGTCGACCCAAATGTGAACGGAGAAACGCCAACGCGCAATTTAATATTGGTATGTAATTAAAATTATTTGCGCAAACATATATTTGTCAGCATTTCTAAAGGTTATATTTTTTCAACGCATGTTGTTGAAGGCAAGTGTGAGCTTATTTGTTGATATGATTCATATGACCCAACAATGTCATTTATTATTACAATGTAGCATAAAATACGTACATTTCTTTTGTAAGATCAAACTCATGACGTCCTGGGAATAAAAAAACTCAAACGAGCGGAGTACATTCGAAATTTCGCCTTTGTTTATTTACGGTAGCGAGTAATGTTCTTGAATCACGCATTAGGAAATAACAGGTTTATGTTATCCCTGTGAATTTTCAGATGTATTATAAGTCGAATTAAGTAGATAGTTCAGAAAGAGTGTAATTAAAAGAGGTGAGGACTGTATCCTTGAAGAAAGGTCATTGAGCTATTTATTCGTCATCGTTGTCTTTGATCTTAGAATAGGTTAATAGTTTGAAGTGAAATTATTTGCATCATTTTAGTTATTTGATAATTGCACTTCATATTATTCATCGGCAAATATTGTCCATTGGTATCATACTAAAACTCTCAATATGGCGGTAGCACTTGATTTGTCTAGCTCTTCAAATTCACAAATTATACAAAGCTTTTCTGATTCTATCAGCGAAGTAAACACACAAAAATCTCTAGTAACCCCAAGGTTACATTTGAACTGCAACGAATTTGTCTGGGATGGAAATTTAGATGAATTAAAGGAATTTGTTCAGAATGACCTTCAGCTATCAAACGGGAAATGGTCGTCACCCGGCGGCGAAGTGAAATTGTTCACAAATCCTACCTTCGCGTTCAAATGGTATGGTACTACCAAGAAGAAAATTGTCATTGTAACTGACAACGAAGAGTTGTATCTAGCCGAAATGCTTAGGAAACATGCTGACGAGTATAGCGGCGAGGATAATGAACATGTTGCGATGGAATTTGAAAATGCCAACGACGAGTCTGTAAATCAATCCGACATGTCATCGAATTGCAATAATTGCCAAAAACACAGAGAAGAATTGGATGAAATAAAACTTAAGCTAGATTCATTATTGTCGCTTTATAGCGTAGTTGGAACTAAGCAAAGCGAACTCGAAATTGAGAGAAATAAATACCAATTAATCGAAGGCCAAGATGGCATAATCCACATGCTTATTAACAAAAACAGGAAATTGGAGAGTGAACTTGATAATATGAAAGTGACCCTAGAGCAGGTGAAGCTTGACAATGAACTAATTCAAAAGACATTTGATATGAAACAGAATGTCTGGATCAAAGCGAAATCTTCAAACCATTGTAACCAAGTGCCTGTTCCTGACTCTCCACAACAGGGACTCTCCACCTTTAATCATTTTGATGCATTGACTGTTGAAGATGACGAAATACCAGTCAATACCTCGGACAGTGGCTCAGATAGTGGATTTCAAGGGCAAATTAAAGATTACCGTAATTCACAGTCATCTAAGTTTGTCAAAAAATTGCGAAAAACAGATCAAAATACGTCAAGTGTTGATAGCCATAGTGAATGTCCCCCAAATAATCAGTCACCATCAGAACAGAAAAAAGTACTCATCATTGGTGACTCCATGGTCAAGAATATTGACAATTTAAAAATATCCAGAGCGGCCAAAACTAAATCGACCCAGTGTCACTCTTATAGTGGAGCAAGAATACAACATCTTGAAGAAAAGATCAAGGAACATTGGTCAGATGATAGTCAGAATTATGAAGCAGTAATTATCCATGCAGGAACCAACAACCTGGTCAATGAAAGTCCACATCAAGTTGCTCAACGTATGGAAAGTCTTATAAAAGTGGCAAAAATCCATTCAAGTGATGTTGCGGTGTCAAGTGTGGTAAAAAGATTTGATGGTAAATTATCCAACCAAAAAATTGAGGAAGCAAATAACCTATTACTCATCTTGTGCAAGAGGTATGAAGTAGCATTTTTAGATAACAGCGAGATAGATCAATCCCATCTCAATAGATCCAACCTCCATTTGAACAAAAATGGAGACAAGTTGTTGGGCAAGAAATTTTGCTCTTACCTAAAATTAGTTAAAATTAGCCGCAATGCTGTTCAAAATCAGAAGCTGCATGGCAAAAATAAGCCTTTTTTTCGGCTTGCACTGGGCCATCGAATGAAGGAATGGTCAGATCACCTGAAGCTAGTAACCAATATAATGAAGAAATAAATATTAATGATAGTTGCTATTTAACCCAAAACAGGAGCAGCAATTGTTTCAATGAGATTAATTCTATTCCTAATGAAAGAGGCTTTAAAATGGCCTTTTTAAATGTTGTTAGCTTGCCAAAACGATATGATGAAATTAGCTTTTCATTGTCAAACAAATTCATTGATTTAATCGCATTTAATGAAACAAGGCTTGATTCATCAATTTCAGATAATCAAATGTATATCGATGGTTATGATATCATCCGAAAAGATAGATCAAGAAGTGGAGGTGGTGTTTGCATGTATTTTGCGTAGCTCCATTAATTATCGGATTAGACATGATCTAGTGCCTAAAAATCTTGAAGCTGTTTGTATTGAAATCATTAAGCCTCAAAGTCAGCCGTTCGTCGTAGTAACAGCTTATAGACCTCCAAATCCGTCATCCGAATTTTTTACCGATTTAGAAAGTCTCATTAAAAAAATAGATGATGAAAACAAAGAAATTCACATTCTTGGTGATTTAAACTGTGATTTACTTAAGACAAATCCAGACCAATTAACTAAAAAACTCAAATCCATATATGAACTTTATCAATTGTCACAAATGATTGATGAAGCTACGCGCATAACATCATCAACATCCACCCTTATTGATCATTTTATTACAAATAGACCAGAGAAAATTTCTGACTCTGGGGTAATACATACTGGAATTGGTGATCATAGCATGATTTTCGCAATAAGAAAAATAAATTTTTCAGTAAAACGTCATGTAAATATTGTTGAAATTAGAAACATGAAGAAATTCAATGATCTAAATTTTCTTAAGGATTTGCAAAATCAACCCTGGGATCATATTTATTATTTTCCAGATAATCCAAATACTATGTGGGAGATGTGGAAAAAAGTCTTTTTAGAGGTCCTGGATAAGCATGCACCACTTCAAAACAAAAAGATAAAATCAAAAAGTGTCCCTTGGTTTACAAGCAAAATTAAAATGCTCATAACCGAAAGAGATAAATTGAAAAGAAAAGCAATTATTACTAAACAAGAATCTGATTGGCTCATTTATAAAACAGCCAGAAATCAAACAAATACCGAATTAAGGAAAGCCAAAACAGACTATTATTCTAAAAAGATTGCTAACCAAAAGTGCAATCCAAAGCAGGCTTGGAAAACTATTAATAGTTTGATCGGAAAGGGTAAGAAACCCACGATTATTAATGAACTAATTATTAATGAATCTAAATTAACAAATCCTACAGAGATTGCAGAAGGGTTAAATGAATTCTTTGCAAATGTTGGACCAAACTTGGCAAGCAAGTTGGATGAATCTAGCTGTGACTTTCAAAAGTATACTAAAAGTTCTGAATCCAAGTTCACTGCATTTACACCAATTGCGGTAAACAAAATTTTTGATCTTTTAAGAGGGCTGTCTTGTAAAAAAGCATGTGGTATTGACAAAATTTCCAGTAAAATTCTTAAATTAGCATCACCAGTTATTTCTGCTACACTTACATATATTTTTAATCAAAGTATTACTCTTTGCAGCTTTCCAGATGAATGGAAAGTAGCTAGAGTTTTACCTCTTTATAAAAGTGGTCATCGTAATATTCCTGGTAATTACAGGCCAATATCGATACTACCAGTCATAAGCAAAATCATGGAAAGATTACTGTATGATCAGCTGTATGATTAGTTAACTAAAAACGAAATTCTCTCTGATAACCAATTTGGCTTTCGAAAGTTTCACTCCACCGCTACGTCCCTTTTAGATTCAACAAATAGTTGGTATGTTAACATGGATCGAAAAATGTTTAACTTAGTAGTTTTTATAGATCTAAAAAAAGCATTTGACACCGTAGATCACGAAATTCTACTTGAGAAAATGCAAATTTACGGTATTAAGGATAAGGCACATTTGTTGTTGAGATCATATCTTACTGATCGCACCCAAAAATGCCAAGTAAATGGTGTTGTCTTGTCTGAACACAAAGTTAAGTGTGGTGTTCCACAAGGCTCCATTTTAGGTCCTTTATTTTTCCTAATATACATAAATGATTTATCTGAAAGCCTAAATAGGACAAAGCCAAGACTTTTTGCAGATGACACAAACCTCACCTCACTGCTTCCGGTGGTACAATTGATGATGTTGAAAATGCAGTGAACTCTGATTTGGAAAACCTCAGAATGTGGTTAAACGCGAACAAACTGAGTCTAAACATTGCCAAAACTGAATTTATGCTCATAGGATCAAGATCTCTTGTGCATACTGTTTCAGATTCAAATTTAAACATAATGATTGAAAACAGACCAATTAAACAAGTGAAGGATTGATTAGCATCTCTCTTGGAAAAGTGACACTGAGAGTATCTGTAAGAAAATCACATCGGCCATTTCTGTTATTAGAAAACTAAAAGAATTTGTTGACCGTGATACACTTGTTTCTATATTTAACGCAATTGTACAACCATACTTTACTTATTGTTGTGAAGTGTGGGACATTTTTGGTGAAACTCAATCACAACGATTACAAAAACTTCAAAATAGATGCGCTCGAATTATTATGGACATGGGTAACGAAGTTAATGCCCAAATCGCATTAAATTCGTTAGGATGGGAGACACTAAAAGTACAAAGAACTAAAGCTAAGGCAAAATTAATGTTCAAAATTTTGAATATGTCTGGGCCTAAAAGCCTATAACAGACCTTTTTACCTACAAGAATGAGAATACACATTACTGTCTGCGTGACAATGAAACAACACTCGTTTTGCCACAGCCCCGCACAAACAGCATGAAAAAGGGTTGTATGTTTAATGGGGCAAAAATATGGAACTCAGTGCCTAAAGAAATCAGAGGAATTAGGTTCCAGTCTCTATTTGAAAGAAAAATTGCTGCTCATGTTTCTAAATAATATATTTATACATATATATATATATATCCTTTATTGTAAATAGTTATCTATATGTTTTGTTAGTTGTCTATATTGTCAATTTTGTCAATTGAAACAGTTAGATTATTTCTATTTTCTTTTATTTGATTCCATAAGAGTCATAACAACACCTATATATATTAACTTTTGAACACACGCCCTTCGTGGAAATCAATGTTTT
>CACRXK020015995.1:0-11740 GCA_902702795.2 Paramuricea clavata | reverse complement strand
CAAATACCATCAAACGATTTGGTTACATATTATTGTGCATGCGTTAGATCTTCTTTGGACTATGCATGCCCAGTATACCATAGCTCTCTACCAAGTTACCTACATGACGACCTGGAAAAGGTCCAAAAGAGAGCTTTAGCGTGCATTTTCCCAGGAATACCTTATTCTGATGCTTTGGTATTGGCGGAAATACCCCCTATTAAAGACCACCACAGCACAATTACAAAGAAACTGTTCCAGTCCATATCAGAGAACCCAAAAAATAAAATCCATCACCTGATTCCAAGTGCTAACAAAAATCCTAAATACAATCTTAGGAAAAATAGGAAATTTTCACTGCCACTAGTAAGAACAAAAAGATTCTCGGACTCATTTATTATGCGTGGTAGTACCAACACACTTTATAGTCCGTGTGTTGTGACCCGATATCGTTCACTTTCATTAAGCATGTCTTAGATCTGAAATATTTTTACGGGAACTAACACTTTCGAACACGCTGAATTCAAATCCGAAAAGTTCCCACTCCGTAGACCCGCAGTTTTCACAAAATGCTATTTTATCTTCACTAATTTCACAACAAATTTTTTCATTGTTCAACGATACGGATCGATGACGATACACGATTATGTCACTCAAAAGGACGAATTTCTATTAACCATTCTTTCTTTTAACAAATGATCGGTTTTGCTCGAATAATTTTGAGTTATGTAATCTTATGCGTGTTGGACGTAAACAATATATCTTGTCTATAACTTTGAGAAGGTACAGATAACGCTTTCAAAAATCCTCAGTTCTAGAGCTATCTCTATAAAATCACAATGACGTTAATGTCAAGTCTTTTAGCTATGTCACTGGCCTGAAAAATTACTCTTTTAACGCGATCAAGATATTTAAAACAAAAGTAACGCGAAGCCAACGTAACGGCAAAGATAACGCTAAAACGAAATATTGTCGAATGGTTGCAGGTAGAAGACTTACGACAGGATCAATCTTAAATAACCTTAAACTATAAGAAAAAATGTTCACATCAAAGACAAAGATCAGTCACAAAGTATAAAATACGCTCTGTAAACTTACCGCGAAGTGGAGAAATGTGTGCATGAGCTGTTTATTTGATGATTTCGACGTATATAGAAGCCATCTTTCCAATAATACTCGCTTATCGCACAGTATAACACCAACTGATATAATAGTTCAAATGCAATGATAAGTTATCTCTTGAATTACGTCTTGGAAACCGTGTTGGAAATTTCCATGCTGATCCATTACATATAGATTCCCGTTTTATATCTTTGTATAGGGAATATTCCCATGTAAGGAATTATATCTCAGCCCAGAGACATAGCCCAAAGACTTGACATTAACGTCCTTTTGATTTTATAGAGATAGTTCCAGAACTAAGAATATTTTAAAGAATTATCTGTACCTTCTCAAAGTTGTAGACAAGATATGTTGTTTACGTCCAACACGCATAAGATTACATAACTCAAAATGATTCGAGCGAAACCGGTCTTTTGTTAAAAGGAAGAATGGTTAATAGAAATTGGTCCTTTTGAGTGACATAATCGTGTATCGTCATCGATCCGTGATGTTGAACAATGAAAAAATTTGTTGTGAAATTAGTGAAGATAAAATAGCATTTTGTGAAAAAACTACGGGTCTACGGAGTGGGAACTTTTCGGATTTGAACTCAGCGTGTTCGAAAGTGTTAGTTCCCGTAAAAATATTTCAGATCTAAGACATGCTTAATGAAAATCGTTTTCTAAGCACTTTTCGAGGTCACAACACACGGACTATTATGATTAGTGTAGATTATTATTAAAATCTCTAACAATATAGATTTTATAACTTTTAAAATAAGACTTTGACTCTTAAAGAAATTTTAGTTAGTAAAGTAGTTAATTAAGTTGTAATTTTTTTGCAAAAGTTGCGCAATTCAGTGTAAAACTGCAAGGTAACTTATTAAATAATCTATCTATCTATCTATCTATTCACCGAGGCCCGCAACGCCGAGGTGAATTAACACATATCCCCGAGGTGCCTCAAAATAACGTACTTATTTTTCACAATGCGAAGTCGCGTTAATGAGTCAGAATAGAAATAAGTCTTAACGCCATATTGCCATTGTTATGTTGTTTTTTCTCATTTATTCTGCTGCAAAGACATTGCAGGTGAATATTAGAGGGATTATTAATTGCAGGTGAATATTAGAGGGATTATTAAATGGAAATTGATTAGAGGGGAATATTGAATATACAGGGTGTTAAAAAAAAACGCAACCTCGGAAATTCCTAAGAAATCACGGTGCAATTCTTAAGCATAAAAGATTTTAGGCCGCTGGGAATTGAAATCGAATTGCTAATAGATCATATTACTATTGTTGTGCATTAAATAAATGCATAAATTTTGCTTTATGCACTCGCGTGTGCAGTAATTTTGACAGTTGTGCTATTTTAAATTCCCAGGCGCCTAAAATCTTTTGTCTTTAATTAAAACAATGTCAATTTCTTGGGAAATTCCGAGGTTGCGCTTTTTTTTATACACCCTGTATTCCCCGATAAGAACAAAGGAAACCGAGCAGGGTAAAAATAATATATGATAGCCAGATAGCAGTATTACTCCTCTGCGCTTTGAGAAACTAAGCCAGCGTGTTAAATTTAGTCAACTTAACGCTCATAATTAATCGTTATAACTAGGTTACCCACAGGGCAGTAATGCTGCATGCCTTTGACAGCAAAAGTCAAACGAGTCCTTCAGAAACATCCTATTATTGTTAAACTTGTTAACCCATTTATTGACAGTACCCTACCACTGACTGAGTATGACAAATCGTCTGGCTTTCTTCTAAAGTCAAAACTGAAAAATCGAACACCGTCAATCGATGCGGAAGATTGCTTAGAATAATTGTGTCAAATTTCATTCCGATTGGACAACTAATGACGGAGCCTTAGGGTTTTTTCAAAGAGCGTCGCCCCCTAACAACAACAACAACAAGATTAGCAGCGATTGGGGACCAGTTCCTGGTGCAAAAATAGGCACGCACTGCGTACACGTTGCAAGCCTTGGACTGCACGTTAGACAAGAAAAATTTGTAAAATTGCCCGTTATATTTTGTAAAATATAACGGGCAATATATCGTTTCCGCGTTACTTAAAAATCATCATGAGTTGTTTAAGATAACAGTAAATCGCATGATCGAGATTTGAAAGTTGAAAAGTGAGTTTCGGATTTTGAACTTTTTTAAGCGTTTTTAAGGAACGAATTTTGTTTTTTCAAGGACGTAAAACCGGGCGTTTGTATTCCAAGTGATGAGTAACGAGTAATGAGTAGTAAGTAATGAATTTTCGTACTTTCTTTGGACAGATAAATGTGTATCATAAAGAGGGAATTCGAAATGCTAGAATAAGCAATGAAAGCAATCGCTATTACCATTGTGAACATACATGCATTTTTTCCAGGCATCCATATTTCACACCAAATATACTTACTTTACATCAAGGAACATGTATCAAAGTAGGCATTTATTAGAAAAATTTGGTATCATAACTTATATGTACTGACTGCGTTGACAATTAACTATAAGGTAATTAATGATGGTAATAGAACGAATAGGAGTGCTATTAATGCCATAATCATACGAGTGATTACAAAATCAACCGACCGCGTATCGGGACTGAGGTTGATTTGTTAAACACGAGTATGATTACCGATATAATCACATGACAACATTGTTTGAATTATTCAACACACAATTGGGAAGCCATGTTTGCAAGTTTATAACGTGTTCAAAATAGTGAAGTTCTTTAGTTCAGTTTAATCTGAATCTGAGTCAAATATAACCGCTGGTTGTGTCTAGTTCGGTGTCTTCTGCTGTAAGAACAGGTAGGTTATTTTCGTCAGAAAATATATAATTTAAAAGTTAAAAGGTCAAAATTTTCAAAATTTGTGAAATCCTCCATTTTGAAATTTTTTACAGCAATAAAGAAAATAAAATTCAAAGTTTGTATCCTGAATGCTGATTGGCTAGTTGTAAACACTAGACTGATTTTCATTAGCTGTAGACAAGAATGCGATTACAGCTCAGAAAAGGTGCGATTAATGCACAAATCGCACTCGTGTAAACCAATGAAAATGCAGTATTTGCCACTGATTACAGAAGATAAATAATTAATTCTGTAACATTCTGCAATATGTTGAATTATTACTTATTTATTTATTTTAATATGTTTTCATATTAAACTTTCTGTTCTGTTGAAGTGACCAAGCTCGCGGCGCCTGTCATGTTTTTATTCTGCATTTTGTTATACATGATAAGCAATATCATGTAATTTTACATAATTATATATTTATCATTATTAATCACATTATTAATTAAAAATAGTTTACATGCATGAGTAAGCAAATAGTTTTAAAGGGAGGATTTTAAAGGATTCTAAGAGCTCATGCACTCACACTCAATGAGTGAAGGTTCAATCTGAGCTTCTCTTGAGTGTAAATGCTGTTTTTGAAAAGCTGGAGGGTGAGTAGTCACCGAGTGTGAGAGAGTTAGAACGTTATGTAAGAACAATATAGTGGCGACCACGAGGAGAGAATAATCAAGATGGCAAACTCAGTAAAATTATTGTTTGTATAAGTCTTTATATGTTTGCGTATATTTTATCATTTATTATTAAAAAGAAACAAATTCAATATCCCGCGGAAGCCTTTTGATCCTAAGTCTCTAACATGGTCCTTATTCGAGCCGGATGTACGTTTAAATCAAGGGAAATCGAGAATTTGTTTACGAACTTGGCAAACATCGTTGATCGTGAGTTGAATAATTAGTATTCATATATTCAAAGTTTATTGGTGAAAATAATGCGTAAAGTCGTTGATTATTCAATGATCGAGTATTCGAGTTACTTCTGGACTTGAGAAATCTATGAAACCCTATATCCATTCTATACAAGATCACTGAAGAAGAATTAAAGAGGAAAATTAGAGTCCGTGGGGTCATCCGTCTTCAGCCAAACATGTATTCGACCCAACCAACCCAGAAACAGTTATAAGGTGAAACAGCAACTGACCACTCTCAAGGAAAAAATGAAAACTCTGAGCGTGCACGATGAAGAAATATTAAGTTTGGTAAAGAAAGAAGAAATCGAAAACGAGATTGAACAAGCTGATATATTTAAGGAATGATTACAACACTCGATAGTAAGCATCGAAATGGCACTAGAGAAAATAGCAATCGAAAGCAGCACGTACTGTGAGTCACGAGCCGGTGACAAACCTTGCATGCACCCATGTTTTGAAATGTGTACCAAATCCCTGGAAAGATGGTGCCGATGATGGCGCCGATGATGATGGCGCCGATGATGATGGCGCCGATGATGAAGCCGATAATGATGGCGCCGATGATGATGAAGCCGATGATGATGGCGCCGATGATGATGGCGCCGATGATGATGGCGCCGATGATGAAGCCGATGATGATAGGTAAGGTAAGGTAAGGTAAGGTAAGGTAAGGTAAGGTAACTTTATTTATCCACGGTGTACTCATCAGGATTAAGATTATACATACATATTATATATATACAGGGTGTATCAAAATAAACGCAATTCATCTTTTGTGCTTAATAACTTTCGAAATACTATTTCTAGTTAAACGCTTTTAGGCTTACTTCAAAGCCTGTTCTTTTCTCTTTCAAACAAGCTATTATCCTTGTCTCCAATGCTAGTAATAATTGCACAGGAAAAGATTTAGTAAAACCTATCATTTTTAGTTGCTGTTTAATTATGCAAGTTTACTATGTTATTGTTTAGTCGGTTTAAATGTTAGAATTTTCTTCTTTAAACTTTAATGTTGTCCTCACTACATCTGGAAAACCACGTAAGAACAAATTAAAAGTATTTTAAAAGAGACCAGGTTGTTTGAAAATCCTAAACGAATGCTAAAAATCGTCAAAACATTCTGGTGTCTGAGCGGCAGAGTGTCATCGAATTGCGATCCAATGTAAACAGAAATTATAGCAAGTTGATGTCAGTCAGCTTAGATGGTCCAAGCCAAAATTATATCGCATTTGAAGTTTCAAACTGAGTTAAAAATAGTGGAAGAAAAGCCGTAATTATGCTTGTTACAATCCATTTAATAAAATGCAACATTTTTTTGTTTTAATGAAAAAATCAGTTATTTTCATGAGAACGATTTCAATTGTTATTCCATCTCAATTTTTTTAATCTCCAATCGCAATAACGTAAAGTATTATTACCCGCGAACCAATGAGTCAAATTTACGAAACAACCCACTGTTAGAAAGCTGAATGGCTACGCTTTAAAATGAATGTAAACTTTAAAGTTTTCGTCAATTATTTGTTTAGCAATTTACATTTCAGTCGAGGATTGCGCTTTTTTTTATACACCCTGTATATGTAAGATAAGACAGTAAACATAGAGCATGGGAAAAGCAATGATCACATGCTTAGGATTGATACAGGTGTTCAGACAAGATAGCATTGACCGAAAATCCACTTTTATTTAATTTACAACATGCATTCGTTTTCAGCATCTTATGAACTTTTACATATATATATATATATATATATATATATATATATATATATATATATATATATATATATATATATATATATATATATATATATATATATATGTACATCAATCGCCTGATGATCGTACGCTGTACGTGAAACACTGTGTAGCGATGAAATAAAATTTTAAGTTTGAAATTTGTTGTTTTTGTCTTTTTATATATATATATATATATATATATATATATATATATATATATATATATATATATATATATATATATATATATATATATATATATATATATATATATATATATATATATATATATATATATATAAATCTTATGCATAAAACTAATAACACACTACTTGCAATATAAATAACACAATATATAAATACATACTAAGAAATGGCAAAAGAAAAACCTGCCTTACATGAGTGCCGTGCAAATGATGGCGCCGTTGATGATGGTGCCGATGATGATGGTGCCGATGATGATGGTGCCGATGATGATAGTGCCGATGATGATGGTGCCGATGATGATGCTGTTGATGATTACCAAGGAGAAAGGCAGCCGTCGCAACAGATGAACTACGAAAGCCATGGCTACAACAACTAAGTTGAACTGTTAACATTTTGAACCTTTAATATTTCAGTATGGAAGATTAGCTATTATTAGGTTATTAAGAATTGTTGACATTTCGCTGTTGATCGATGTTATATCGATCAACGGGGGCAGTGTGAGAGAGTAGAACGTTATGTAAGAACAATATAGTGGCGACCACGAGGAGAGAATAATCAAGATGGCAAACTCAGTAAAATTATTGTTTGTATAAGTCTTTATATGTTTGCGTATATTTTATCATTTATTATTAAAAAGAAACAAATTCAATATCCCGCGGAAGACTTTTGATCCTAAGTCTCTAACACCGAGTAAGGTATCGCAATAGCCCTCAAGCTATTCAAAAACAGCAATGACACTCGAGAGAAGCTCAGATTGAACTTCCACTCATTGAGTGTGCTTTTAGAATACGGGCGTATATATAGGCTAATACTCTTTTAGACTGTTATCGTTTTTTCATATCTTGCTTACTTCTACATATATTTTGATCGAAAGAAATGAAATTGTCCGCCATCTTCAATTTTTGTAGATATGCATGTCACGTCACGCAATATTTTTATCTAGACAACCACTAATCATTTTGCACTCAAAACTATATACTCTGCATGTCTGGCCTTCGAAATATCAAGATCACTCAAAACATTTATAAACATCTACCAATCAATATTTGGTCAGCAACGAATACTTTTATATGGTTAATCCCTGTTGTGACGTCACCAAAGCTACCGTTAATGAGATAAAAAAAAATTATCCAAGATGGCGGACATGTCCTTACTTCAAGTGAAAATATTTCAAGAACTAAGCAAGATATGAAAAATCGGTAAAAGAAGTTGATATATAGTTTCAAAAGTTCTTTCAAATGAGAAAATAAAAATTTATATTGCCATTTCCCTTCAAAGATTAAGAGTGAATGTCAGTAAAAATCGAACATATAAGACATTTCGCGGCCACGACTGAAAAATCGATTTTGCTCAAATTTTGCCCAGATATACCTTATTATATCGGAAAATGCACCATATATTATTTTAGGTCAAATGCTTTTTTAACTTTGAGAAAATGCCGTTTTAACACGACCACCCTAAATCGCCATTTTTTCTGGGAAAATATGCGCTGATTTTACAGATAAATTTCACGACGACAACCGTTTCTAATCGATCTAAAACCCTAAAAATTTTGTTTTCGGTTATTCGAAAGACGGTATACATGACTTACAGGAAATCTGAGTTACTTTTAGGAATAGATATAATCGTAGTTTTGGAGCACACTATCTTAATTCATTTACGATACCCTCTTAACAAAACCGATTTTCACCATGCGATAAAGCTCCAAATCGATCATGCTGCTACTAGTTGGCTCTTTAATAAGCAAGCTTTCAATTGATATAAATACTTACAATTTAATCAAGTAGGCTATTTTAAGTATTTTACCTTTTGAGAAGAAGATATATTCTTGAATGGAGACTTTTTGCCTTGCTTAGTTTAAAATTGGTCCAAAAATCCCGAGATATTTGTAAAATATCATCATATACAGGTATTATGAAATATAATATTGTTGTCAGTTGCATGACAACTTCAGATCATTGTTCAATATTGTCTACTTTTAATAGCGCAAACATACAAATCGATGAGCTGTTTAGGGATTTTATATTTGTTACTAAATTTCCCAAAATTAGAACTTCAATTGACAATTGTTTTGTTCCAGTTTGCATTGATCCATATAATGTACCATTTAGTATTTACGTATCGACTATAAAGTATAAATGTTTACGAATACATTAGTTAATTATTAAGCAGCTGTTAATAGCGTGCGTGTGAAATGAACATTTATCCATACAAGGATTTGTTATTTTATATTCTACCACCTCAAACTCAAATTATAGGCATATAGCAAATACCGTAGTTTAGAATAATGTGTGTTTACTTTGATGCACAGTTAAAATAATCAGTAAAATTACTTTATTTTGATACACTAATGTCTATTCATCTTATTACATTTCACAAGTACTAGTACCCAAAAATACAGCATTGAGATATGTTGGCCCAGTGCGACACCACAAATTATTATTGTCTCCCCACACGTCGCGTTTAAAGAAAATGAAATCTTGTTGCTCGTTTAACGCCGGAATAACCACGTGTCAAATACGGCAAATGCCGCGGGCCTCGCGCTTTACTGTGCTACGCCCATTTTTAAGAGAACACGGTCATTTTCTATTGGGACACACCCATTTTAGGTGCCTCGCGAATTTAGGGACCTCGCGCATTTAGGGCCCCTAGGCTTGGCAGTTCGCCCTAGCACGGCCCCGGGATAATATGCAATACTCGTGTTCATATAATCTCTAGTTGCGTTGAGCTGTTATATTATGATCCTGTTTATACCTACCAACTGCGCCAGGCAGGCCATTATCTCGTTTATAATTGATGCAAATAAATTGAAATATTGAAAAAATTATTTAACACTTTTGTGTATCTTTAAATTCAATGGTTTTCATAAAAAGAAGAAAGGAGGCAACCTCGTTCCCAGGGTCTTTCTCAGAACGGCGCGAGGCGAAGGAAAGACCCTGGTTTCGGCTGGTCACGTGTCGCCCAGATTCTGGGTGATAAATTAAAATGATACTATGGGCAGGGTGGGAGAGGAGCGTGTTTGTCGCGTTTGTAACAATATTTGCAATTTGTGTGATGAAATTTAAATTTGCAACAAGAAATCGTGAAGAGAACTGCAATTAAAAATTAATATTTATCGTGATGTGACTTTCTGCTCTATAATCTAGTGTCGAGTTACAATTCAAGCAAGTTGGATCAGATTTCAACTTACAAAGACAGCACGCCTGGGCGGCGTGGCAATAAGCCTACAAGAAAATTCATATCTCTAGACCGATCAACGTGGTTTATATTTATTTAACTGTTAGTATTAAAGTATATCCTGATACTCGGACCAAAAGAATATATTTATTGATGAGATGTGGAATTGGAACGAAATAGCGAGATCTTTTGATTTCCGAAATATCGCCAAGACGCCAACTGTATCGAGATAATTGTTGATTATAAAGGCCTTATCACAAAACTTAAATTCCGTGAAAAGACTATAAAATTTCCTGCAAGATCTCAACGATCATGGTATATGTCAAAGTCTAGCTGTCTGTTGAAAATCTACGGTATTACAGTAAAGTCATACAT
This sequence comes from Paramuricea clavata, assembly GCA_902702795.2. NCBI lineage: Eukaryota > Metazoa > Cnidaria > Anthozoa > Malacalcyonacea > Plexauridae > Paramuricea > Paramuricea clavata. The sequence continues at coordinate 1,411 of CACRXK020015995.1, read as the reverse complement.
CAAAGATAAGTCAAACGACAATATATTTACACATTTATAAATTTTATAAACAGCTTTCGTTTTGACACAAGCTTTAATTTTCTGCTTTATATATATTCTTAATAATACCAGTGAGATTTAAATTATTTGCTCTGTGAAATAGAATACCGTTATTTTTTAATGGACAGCTTGTATCGTCTCTATCATATCCAGGATTGCTTGTGTGTATTAAAATAGCCTACATGTATCACTATACCGGGTGGCCCAAAAAAAAGTACTCCTGTTTGATTCGTAATAACTTCTAAACAAGTAAAGTTTTTAAAGAGAAATAACTTGCATTAAATAGAGGAAGGACTAACTTAGATTTTGATATATTACAGTTGTATTTAACTTAAAAATTCACGGATATATTAATGTTAAAAATGGGGAGCATATTTTTGAATGTGTCTAAAATTAGCGAAAATCGGCATATCAAATATTAACTCCAGCGTTTGTTTGCTTAATGACATATTAGGCTAACTTGTATTTCAGCGAATTATCGTTAAGGTTTGTAAGGGATATGGCGTAGATTTAGACATCTTACATGTAAGTCTCAGCTCATTGTTTCCTGAAATATGAACGTTCGAAATTATGCAAGTATTTAATATTAGGTCTTTGCAAACTTAAATGTACATGAAAGACTGACCATGGAAGGCAGGCGCTTAAATTTTTCGTATTCTTAAATAGCCTAATTTTTTTTATGTTTTTAATGGGTTCAAACAGACTGAGTAGATTATTTCTCGGTTAGAGCAGGATGAATATTCTTTATTGAAGGAAATAATATTGCTTTTTGCAAATACACATCACCGTATCAACGCTACTATTTTGTTACGTTTTGTCCCAAAAATGTTGCATGTCTCTGGGGAGTTGCTTAATTGTTATGTCTTATGGAGTTGTATGGTTTGATTGTGTTTCATATAATTCTCAGTTTACTCCATGGACTTGCCAAGATTAAGAAACGGCAAAAGAGTTTGGGTGTTCTTAACAAGATTTCAGAACGTTGCAGAAGTTAGAAGAGCTTCACAATTCCGTTGTGACAGCATGCCCTAATTCAGAACTACGAACGATCCAATGACGATCCTTCGCGATTCCGATCTCTCATGAAATAAGGAAACGTATTCGTGCTAGGAACACACGCGAATTTCGGACGAATGAATCTTGCTTGTATTTTGTAGATATAATAATACTTTGTTTCATAATAAACAATTTGTCAAGTGTCATTTATTTACTGGTAATAGTGCATGTTTCAGTCGGGCAAATCTTGATTAATATTTGATACGCCGATTTTTGCATATTTCAGACACATCCAGAAATATCCTCCCGAATTTAAAGATTAATATCTCCGTGACTTTTTAAGTGAAATACAACTGTAATATATCAAAGTCTAAGTTAG
>CACRXK020015994.1:0-11741 GCA_902702795.2 Paramuricea clavata | reverse complement strand
GGCAAATAGGCACCATCATCCCTATTTAAAGCATGATTACTCATATTTATATGCCACGCTTCTAGGCAAAGTCTTTGACCATAGCGATTGTTTGTGGTGATTACTTTAGAGTTTTCCCACGCAATCTCGTGTTTGGTGTAACATACATGTTCGGCTAAAGCTGATTTTCCCTTGTCTAAAGTTGAAACAGCCTTTTGATGTTCTTTTAGCCGTGTACCAAACTAGCGTTTAAACTGACTCAAATATGAAGACACTAGACTGGAGTGAAGACACTAGAATGAAGATTACAATTCGACTGGGCTTTGTAATCATTTATTTAAACCAGCTAGAGTAGCGAGCGAAACATGATTGATATACCTGGTTGCAGTGAACGAACAAACTTTGTATCGGACTTGTTAGAACAAACAAGTCTGATATAATGCCATCAATCTTGTTAAGTTGTTAACAGCTTCGGTTCCAAACTTCAGTTACAACAACTGGAACAAGCAGTGCGAACACAACTTCGTTACAGCTTGAACAACTTGTTCGCGGACCGGTACCTGAAAAATATGAACAAACTTCGACGAGTTGGTTTACACTACGTACTAACTTACCGCGAAGATTTTGAGCATATTTATGATTGAATTGGATGAAAACTCGCAAAATTATCCAGCGATAAAAGTTCGTGTATAGTACTGATATAGTACTATATATGTAACTTGTACAGTTTTGCTTTAATTTTTGCTCACTATTTGCATGGAAAGCAAATTATAACAGACCATAGGTGATAGACCCTTATCCAGTGCTCTCATCAGTTTACTTCTCTAACAAGCAAGGAGGGGGGGGGGGTACATAACAGTTCATTTTTCATAATTATGAGGACAGAGCAGATGATGATGAAAGATGCAAGTATAAAACACCATTCACAAGACTAAATGTTAACATAGCACAGTATTTCTGGCAATAAAACGATCCAACTGACCAACTGACCATTTCACACGAACTTTTATCGCTGGATAATTTTGCGAGTTTTCATCCAATTCAATCATATATATGCTCAAAATCTTCGCGGTAAGTTTCTCTTTACCATAAAATTTGACCGAATAAGTTTCAAAACAATGCGACGGCAAAAAATGCAAAAATCTTGATTTTCGTAATAGAATCTATAGTCTGTTTGCCCTCTTGTACCGCCATCTTGGATTTATCATGTAGGCCCCGCCTGCGCTAGGTATGCGTTAGCAATCTAGATCTCCTATATCTATGATTATAACTAGTCAAGACAAAAATGCAAATGCTTTCTGGCAGTCAAGTTTTTTCTACTTAAAGCCTGGCACACACGACTGCTATCTGCTGAGCAAAAATTCACTCGTGACCATTGGCGTAAGTAAATGTGCGGTGGCGTTTGAGCGATTTCAGCCACGCGTGCCACCAGCACCAAATATTCAAGTAAATTCAACATGTTGAATAATTTCAGTCACGAATGAATATTTCCTCCAAGTGTGCGCGCTCGAAAAGCTATCACCTTTCAATGCAGATCGAATAGGCATGCGCATAAAAACATAAGATAGATCGACAAAATGGAGAATAATTAATGAGAAATGTAATACTCGAGCAGCGACGTATGAATATTCCTCATAATTATTTTCCTTTTGTCTATCTACAATGAAAGGTGGTAGCTTTTCAAGCGCGCACACATGGAGGAATGTTCATTCGTGACTGAAATTATTCAACATGTTAAATATTCGGTGCACGCGTGGCTGAAATCGCTCAACGCTACCGCACACTAGGAGAAGTTGCTTACGTTTAATCAGTCTTACCACGCAGAGAACACGCATGCGCCGAGCTGATCATAATACACGTTTCGCGTTATTTGCTGATCTTGTCAAACGAAAATATTCTTCAAATATTTTAGTAATAGCATGGCATTCAGGTCGACTAGTGATTAAATGCACCCGAAAGCCGAGAGAGGTTTACTTTACTAAACCTCTCGAGGCTTGGGCGACATTTGATCAGCATAGGCCTAATTGACCGTAATGCCATGGAAGCAAAATGTCCTGGGTACGAGGTTGCCATGCTATCACTTTGTAATATCATAGCTACCGAGACAATAAAACGGTTTCATTCGATTAAATAAGTTGAAATGAAAAGATACTAATAACTATTAATCTTTACAAACATCAATCTTTAATAAAATTTCTTTTGACACGGTAACCTATTCAGTATATAATATTTACAATCTGTTTTTCAAAGAGCCGTGCTATATAATATCAAAAACAATTAACTATTAAATTATAAAATATAAAACATTTTCCGTGTTGATATATAGTTATATAACATTTTCCGTGTTGATATATAGTTATATATATTATATACACTAGATAGCGCATCTCTTTTAGTAAAATTGAAGCCAAGAATATTCCAGCGGTTACCCCCATTTGAATAGATGTCGGCCTTGTTGGAGTTTCCCACTCGCTAATAAACGCTTAAAAAACAATAACTTTCATCATTTGAATAGTTTGAAAATGTATTTGGAATAGGTTTAACTTAATGTTTACGTTCCCTGTTTAAGAAATAGAAAACATACGAGTCTTCTCATTTCATGGGAATATCCTGAGTCTGCAATCACGGCTTCAATTTTTGAATTGCAGAATAATTAGATGCACTATCTAGTATTTATAAGATATCAATGGTTTTCACACAATTTCGAATTTTCCCAATTTCCACGCGTGTTGATATAACTGTATATCAATACGGAAAAATTCTTTGTGTTATATTATAATATAACACAAAGAAATACAAAGAAAGAAATTTTCCGACGTTTCCGTGTTGACATTGAGTTATTGGCTGTTAGCCAATCAGCGTTCAGAATTTACAAATGCTATATTATAAAGTTGTTTACTAATTAATTACAAATGATGGCTGCGAATGGGTGTATTATGCTTACGCACGCTTTGGAACAATTAGTTCTAAATTATGCAAATTCTAGTAACATTGTATTCCAAAGGCTTTACAGGTTTTTTGATGCACCCTGTATAAGAAAAACTTCTTTTAAGGAAATTATTCTTGGTTTAGGTAAAGATAGTTTAACATAGCCTCCTCCGCAGGCATCTCGTTCACGTACGTCAGAAAGTCTTTTTTTGCCTGCAAGCAAATTTTGCCCGATAATCTAAAGGCGATGCCTGCGGAGGAGGCTAAGTTTAACATTATTATTCCTTAGAGAATAATTACTATTTTCACACTTCGTGAAGAAATTGTGCACATAATCAGGTAGTCTGTTAATTAGTTAAAGCTTAAACGTCATGATAGTTTCTCTTTTCTTTAAACCGGAACCTCGTATGATTGTCCTGTGATAACCTGACTAGCTTCTCTTTGTTTGCTTCGTTAGATGAAAAAAATCGATGAAAAATCACGCCGCATTGTCGAATTACGTTCGAGCCTTAAAACAAGTCAACTTTTTGGATGCAAATCGCAATTTTTTGTTTACTGGTTAATATATGACAACACCAAACGGATGGTTAAATAGTTGGTTATAACTCTCCCTTTCTTAGGATAATGGTATAGGTGGCTTTTTTTTCAAACCTTCGTATTTTCCCTCTTCAACGTGTTAGGCAATCGTCAACTTCAAATGCTCTCGGAATTTTGTGACCAATTTTAAGTAAATTTTCTAATTTTTGTTTTAAAATGGTGATTATACTTCAGCTACTTTTTAACGCGAAAGTTTTCATTCTAAACTTATTTTCTTTAAGATAAACGGTCTTTCAAGAGCCTCCGGATCAAATCGAGAGCGTTGAAACATGCGAATTTCATGCAGGTACACGTTAGGATGTAACTGAATCCTTACGGAGAACGCACGAATTGCGGATATGCAGTGGCACACTATATGACCAGGCATATAACTTTGTCAGTCCACGATAATCTTAATAAAGAGGATATCATCCTTGATGTACTGACGGTTATTCAAGCTAGCAAGAGGCATAAAGAGAGGGGAACCTGAAGCGATATTCATATCAGACCTTGGGCGTTGAAACGAAGAACTCTGAGGATCTGAATTAAACGCATCAATCATATGATCTCCATTGCCTTGATCCAACAGCATCATCGTGATCTTCTTTTGCAACGGCCAGGTTAGAAGAGCGTCGTAGTCGCCTTTCATCACAACGAAAAACAAAGATAAATGCGACCCTTTTCCAAATCCATCTCCATTCATATATAGTTTAGCACACATCTTATATCCAAACTCACTGGTGTAAAAATATGGACTAAATATTGTAGTCTTCACTCCATTAATAGCATCTTGTCGCTTCCTCTGGTAGCCTTCAATCTTCCAAAGTAAGACACCATTGCAGTTCACTTTAGTTTGAGATGGTTCTCTTTGTTCGAGGTCTGCAAACCTGGCTGTTATAACAGCAACGGATTGATCAATCTGTTCCACCTTATTTTGGTATCTTTCTATCGCCTCCATTGCTTCCCTCAGTTGTGTTTCAAGTCTGTTATTTTTTGCTTGTAACTTTTCTATTTCCTTCCCCATTCTCACCTCAACTCGTCTGATTTCAGCGTTTCTCCCTGAACCATTAGAAGTACTTGCTCCATTTAAATCCACGTTTTCCAATCTTCTTATTAAACTATTTACAGTTGCCATCATTTTAGAGAATTTACTTTCCATGGTTTTAATTTCGGCCGATATTGCATCTTTTATTTTGTTGACTTCGTCCAAAACCAACTGTTTCGTGGCAAAACACTCGAACTTCGGAGCAAGATTTTGTATCTCGCCTTGCAGTGCGAAAATAAACCTCAGTAATAGCTGAATGTGAAAACGAGACGCATCCTTGTAATGCTTGTGAAGCTCTTTCCTTTTACTCGCCTAAATAATATTACTGAAATTGTTAACGGATTGAAGTTGTATTATAAATACAAAACATACTGCAGTTATTAGACAAAATTTTAAATTTGCTTTAAAAGCAAGAACATTGAACGACATCTCTGAATGCGAGAACTAATAAACATAATATATGCAAACATGCATGGACCCAGCCACCCCTTCCAATAAATCTATCTCTGCATATATGAAAATGAATAAACATTTTATCACTGTATAATAACTACAGAATTGACCACCGTTTGTTGGACGATAGATAGGCTTCACTGTAGTTATTATGGTCAACCTGTAGTTATTATCAGAGTGACAAACTAATAGTCATTCTTTTAATTGTTATGTAGTAGAGTCTTGTAATAGAGGACTGTCTTGTACAGGGGTGGAAAAATATTTTACTTTCTGGGACCGCAAGAGAACATACAACATTTGTTGCATCATTCTATAGTCTAATACATTTATACACCATCGCACTATTAAGATTGTTGCACTTATAATTGCATTTCTGAGATCATGCATGGTGAGAATTCTCCTCTGAATATCTCTTTTTATCTGAATTATTATAAAATCTTTTTCTTCTTGGCGAAATATTTTCTGGGAACTCAAAAGAATTTCTGGAACCAATAGCACCGTGGACCGATACGACCACCTCTGGCCTTGTAATAGTTTTGTCAGACATGTAGTTGAATTAATTTTAAGTGCCCACACCTTTTTGAAGTTGACTGTCCTGTCAGCCTTACTGAAATCAATCAATACAGTGTACTAAAAGTTACGGTTACCACTGAGTAATTTTACAAAATACAAAACAATGGACACTTAACATTTTAATAACATTACATTTATTTCGTTCTGTTTTGGAGGGCTATTTATTATGTGCCAATATAATATATTATGATGAGGTTTCAATTTGACCTCCACTATTACTAGTGCTACCATTAAAAGAATTAAAATGTTAACCGTTTTCAGAGTGTCCATTGTTTTGTACAGTGTACTAACACACTAACCTTAATATAGTCGCAGCCTATTGATTTAAAATCACATTCCACGTCGATTTCTTCACATTCCTCAGTCTGATGCTTTCTCATTTCCTTTCGAGGTATATTCGTTAACTGACAATATTCACATGTGAGAGGAGCTGCCTGACAACTTTCTTTTATATGTTTCTATATGGAAAAATGAACATAGACAATTGTATAAAATAAAAAAATAATAATACAATAATATTCAGATTTTCCAATTTTCGTTCGGCAAACTTCAAAATTTTCCAGGAACCAATGGTTCCATGGTCCACCATGGTCCGAGGTAGAGGGGAGGTGTTGCAGTTGAGAGCTGATTGCAAGGGGCGCAGCTCAGATGTGACCAAGTTTAAGGCTTACTGCGTCGCCTCTGCATACGACGCATGTCAATCCATCCCTAAAAGTGAGGGGGACGGACTAGTACTCCAAATTAGGAAGATCCGGTGGCATATACTGTATGCCACCCGAATTTTTTTTTAATTTTGGTACACTGAAATGGCATTTCCAGCGTTTTGGAGGCACTTGTAAAGTTATAGTACAATGTGCTGATCTTAAATCCATTTTTAACCGTGTGAGAAATCGTTACCCGGACGTTTTGCCGAAAGACACTTTGCCAAAAAACACTTTGCCGAAAGTGTAGCCTGCATGGCAGGCGGTATTTCTACGGGCAGCGAAAATTAGGGAAGCAAAGGAAATACCGTCTGCCGCAAAACTAGGGGTTTTTGAATTACCCGTCCGCTGGTGAACGGGAAAAACGGATTGGTTAGTATTTTTATGTAGTTGTCAATCAACGGCTAAATTCGGTGAAATGTTAATCAGAAGCAAATTAAAAGATACAAGCTGAAAAATAACACTCTAAATAGTGTTATTGATAGAGATTCGAACAAGAATATTTAACAAAGAAGATACGTCCGAAGGGGCCGAAGTTATGATCGGCGAAAGGTATGGGCTAGTCTATATTTTCGTTCAGACAATTACATGCGTATTAATTTGATAATATACTATCTCGCCATAAATCGCAATAATGTTGACATTTTACTAAAACTATCGATAGAAATTAGGAGATATTTCTTCACTGAATCGAACAGTGGGATTTCCATATATGCCTATCAGTCATGTTCTGAACCAAAGATACTTGATAGATATTATATACGAACCTCCAAAGTATAAACAAGGGGCCGGTTGATGCAGTAATTATCAAATAACAGTTAAACTCTTATATACCCGTTGAATATGTATAGTTGTAAACAAATAAAGCTATCGTTCTATAAGGTTCAATACTTTCAGTTGGTTGTTGACTGATGATGAATCTATAGTATAGACTTGCATGCTTTGTATTTTGAGCTTATTAAACCACCGTTTTAAGGCAGCTAAACGGCTAAACGGGCTTGGTTTATATTAACACATAAAATAAATTCCTTGATTCTCATCACTAGACACAGTCTACACTTTGAAATGTCGAAGACAGTGGGAGATTTATTTTTTATATTTTATATTTATATAATTTATATATCAATAGTTCGTATCTCCACGAACAATGACAGAATGACTGAGTTTCTTTAAAATACAATGAAATTTCACTCAAAATTCTGTTTGTTTCAAATTGGAAGTATAAAATGGCAATAAAAACTCTATATAAAATATGAAAAAATTAACTGTCTTGAATTATTTTGTTGGGCGGTACATTTATATTGTATAACGAAAAATAAAACGTTTTCACGAGGATTTTAAAATTCAGTCGGGCGGTGATGAGAATCAAGGAATTTATTTTATGTTGGGCAGTTGACTTGGGAGCAGCTTGGGAGTGGCTAATTTTGAATATTTACTTAATTAATGCATCTATAAATAGCGTTGATGCTTCAGGGGCGGTAGTTCATTTACACCCAGTTTTGCGGCAGGCGGTATTTCCTACGTACCGCCTGCCATGCAGGCTACCGAAAGTGCCGAAAGACACTTTGCCGAAAGACACTTTGCCGACGGTCATTTTGCCGAACGGACGTTTTGCCGAACGGACATCTTGCCGAACGGACATTTTGCCGAACGGACAGTTTGCCGAAAGGACAACTTGCCGAAAATAAAGATGTTATTTCGTCAAAATGTTTGGGACTGTGACTCATTAATTTTCTCAACTGTGTAATTCTCAACCTTTGTGTAAAATAATTAACCATTATATGGTCATTAGCAGAGCATAATGGTCATTAGCAGTGCATAATGGTTGTTAGTTAGTAGTGGATAACCATATTGACTACACGGCTAAAAACGCACAGTTTGCTCCAAGTTGATATCGACAGGCGTGAACAATGTTGTGCGGCCCACTATGAACAAGTTGTCAACCATGTTGTTCCAAGTTGATACAGTTGAACAATGTTGTAACAACAAGTTGACAATACTGTTCATAGTGGGGCGCACAACCTTGTTCGCGCCTGTCGATATCAACTTGCAACAAGTTGTTGATTTTCTCAATTTTTACGCGTATATTGGTAGCTTGTTTGTGCAGCGGATGACTCATTTGTTAGGAACCTCAGTTTTGACGTCAGATCGTAAACAAACAAGCGTATTTTTAGACGGCGTAAGCGAATTTCACTTCGAGAATCATGGAATATATTCACAGTTCTCGGGGAAATCACATTCATGAAGGATGTTGAATGATGTTATTCTTTATATCGCGAATTTTCGGTAAACTTGTCAAAAACTTGAAAGAATATAAAAATCGACAATTAATGACTTTAATCACAAAAACTTTGACCGTATTTTCGGCAAAATGCCCGTTCGTTAAACTGTCCGTTCGGCAAAATGTCCATTCGGCAAAATGTCTGTTCGGCAAAACGTCCGTTCGGCAAAACGTCCATCGGCAAAATGTCCGTTCGGCAAAATGTCTTTCGGCAAAGTGTGTTTCGGCAAAATGCCCGGCCACCGAGAAATCCGCTAAAATACAAGGTTGTGCAAGTGGGATAACGCACGTCAAAGTTGTTAATTATATTAGTTGTTAGTTATTCATTTAGTTAGATTGCAATGCTATGTCTAAAACTTTTATAATTGGAGTCAGGCGAGAAACTACAAAAATTGAATCTTTTGACTTAATATTTTACTATATTTGAACTTTTGAAAGTGGTAAAATAAAATTATTTAGTCTTAAATCTTAATTTAGTCGTTAAATTAGTAAATTAAGATTATGGCGATTAGCTCAATAATTGATGTATATTAAAATATATTATCACCTTCTTTACTGTAAATATATATATATATATATATATATATATATATATATATATATATATATATATATATATATATATATATATATATATATATATATATATATATATATATATATATAGTATCTTCCACTTCGTAAGTTTATATGCATGTTAATGTTTTATTTTATATTTGTTATACAGTTTTATCCTTGTTCAATATAATAATTCGAACTGACTAAATATAAGAATGAAATAATGTAAGTATAGGGGTCTTAATTAAAAAGCCTATTAGGTTTCTAGAAGGCCCCAAGCCTATCCAGAATAGAAAATCAGAATGTAAATAACTTCTAAATACTTTTTACTGGCGTAATAATAAAAACAAAAACAAGCAAAACGAATTATTGTCTCATTTACTGCAGCTTGCCAGTCAGAACAGGAAGTGAATACGACCAATTGTAAATGTTTATAAATTACATGCACACGTACAAATTTGAATTCAATTTGAATAATTTTTAGTATTCGCATAACATATGCGATGTCAGTATTTGCTCCCAGCGGCAACAGAAAGGTCATACGTTGTCCGTCATCTTATTAAATGTTTTTGTTTCAACCACAATTCTGGATGAATAGCATAGCAGGCATTAAGTTTTTAGATTACCAAGAAACAAAATTTCATTAAACATGTTAAAAAGTTGGGGGGGGGGGGATAATTAGATATTCGTCCCCCACTCCAAAAACTGGGGGGACGCGTCCCCCCCCCATCCCCCCAGGATTGACGCCCATGCTTGTCAAGGAGTAGCTCCGACAGAAAGAGAACCAACCAAACTCTTCTTATGTGTTTTCAAAGAAATCAAGTCAGAATATAGATATCCATCAAGTTACAAGCCCTCCTCTCGACCTATACGGTATAGTAGCAGGCTTATGTAAGGATCAGCGTGCAAACATACCTGGAATCTTATTTGATAATATCAGAGTACAATAGTCTGGCGTTATATTAAAGCAGAAAAGTTAAATGATAATATAGAGATTAGAGGGTGTTAAAAAAGGTTGAAGGAACTGTAGTGTTTCATATCTCTAATCTCCAAAATAGCTTCACTTGTGTGAACATACCTCTACATAAGCAAAAGGCAGCGTTTCTTGACAATTTTCACACTGCACTGATCGATATAGACATTCTTCCTTTAAATGTTCTCCCAAGAGTGAACGTTTGATTTTAGCTTTACATGGAGTATGAACACATTTTATCACGGTGTACTCACATGAGTCGATGTGAGCCTAAAAAGAAATATGACCGTTATATACTAGTTGCAGTAATCATGTCACTTCAACATAGAAAAAACCCCTAAGTTTTTAGTTAATGTGGTTTTCTAGTTTTGTACCGTTTGTTCCAAGGTGCGCGAAATCAAAACTGCTCATAAATATCGCATTTAGTTATAGGTGCCCTAATTACGTCGCGCGAAATTAAGTATGATTCTTAAATAAGACTGAGCGAAAATTGGAATAAAACGAATACACAAAGTATACAGCCTTTACAGTCGCAGAATTAGTTACCTGCAAATCTTTTCCCGCCCCAAACCAACTACACTCATTATTTAAACAATGTAGCTTCAACAGCATTAGTTCTCGCTTTGTGTAACCATCGAGAAAAATCTAGGAAAAAATTATTTTGTATGGTGTCTTCATTTATATGGTTTTGTTTTGGAGGGCTATTTATTATGTGCCAATATAATATATTATTATGAGGTTTAAATTTGACATCCAGGTTGAGGTCAAAACAATGAGTGACTGGATGGCATGGAGAACAGTGGGATTTTCAAAACAATTAAAAGACAATGGAACATTCTGATCACTGAATCATGACTGAATGGCACTGCTAAATGTTGTGCAAAGGCGTTAAGTGGCTATTTCATATGAATATCGTTAAATGTTTACATGTATCAATTATACATGTAAACATTTAACATGTAAACATTTTAATAGTTTAACTAAATTTTTGGACCAGGAACTGGTCCCCAATCGCTGCTAATCTTGTTGTTGTTGTTGTTGTTGTTGTTGTTGTTGTTGTTGTTGTTGTTGTTGTTGTTGTTGTTGTTGTAGTGGAGTAATATTGCTATCTGGCTGTCATATAATATTCATAGTCCGATAGAAAATCGCGAACCGTAAAAACAAAGACATGAAAATTTGTTTTTAGCACAAGCATGCAGTTATATGAAGCCATGACTAAGCGAGATGAAATTGCATTATTAAACCTGGCAACAATTCAGATAATTTGTTACCTTAACTTATTTTGTAATTAATGGCCTTAACTTATCTATCGAATTCAAATGCGAGGAAATACTTTTGAAAACTGCGCATTTAGTTATCTATGCTTTGTCCAGATTTACACCTCATTTAGGCTATATACACACGGCACTAGACACATTTTGCCCGGATAAAGTGTATCTTGCATGACCAAATTAAAGCAAAACATTTAGCGAACTCAGTCTCCGTTGCAAACTTCGAGAACACGATTTGCACAAGATCGAAACTGAGTCACGCAGTTCCTGGTCCACTATAGTACGATCGTACTTGTTAAGGTGGTGATTTAGATGATATACGAGTTTTACTACAATCAATATCACTTTAAAGGGAAAATCTTGAAACGGAAAATAGTTCACTTACTTCCTTCTCATTAAGCGA
>CACRXK020015993.1:0-11743 GCA_902702795.2 Paramuricea clavata | reverse complement strand
AAATGTTTATAATTATCATCCTTAATGTATTAAAGTTAATTAACGTCCTAATTTGCGCCCTCTAGTAAACAAATTTTGCGAACATCTCGTCGCATACGGGCTGTAGCAGTCTTTACTACTACTTGATGGACTTGTCTACGCTTGTCAGGAAATACTTCCTCAATCAAAGCTTTGGGCCATTGACCACGTGAAACATTCTCTTGAACAATCAATACTAGATCACCAACTTGAACATTTCTCTTAGGGCGAAACCATTTTTGTCGCTCTTGCAGGATTGGTAAATACTCTTTGAGCCACCTTTTCCAAAAAACATTTGCCAGGTATTGCGACTGTTTCCAACGTTTTCTATATGGAACAAGATTACCGAGATCTGTAGATGGCAGACTCGAATTAGGTCGTAACAACAATAACTGACTAGGAGTAAGAGGATCAAGGTCATTGGGATCATTCGTCACACGAGTCAACGGCCTGTCGTTTAAGATCTTCTCCACTTCAGTAATGACAGTTAAAAGGGTTTCATCGTTGACCAACTGATTACCCAATATCGAGCGTAGTATTTTCCGTATCGAGCGGATCATTCGCTCCCATACTCCTCCTGCATGACTCGCGGCTGGTGGGTTGAAATGCCACTCGATGCTTCGATTTCGCAAAACATTTATTATTCGATGCTGATTCCAATTCTTCAAAGCGTGCATTATTTCAATTTCGGCTCCCTTGAAGTTGGTTCCATTGTCACTAAAAACTTGAGTGGGGCGGACCACGTCTACTGACAAATCTCATGAAGGCTTGGATAAATGAATCAGTACTTAGATCATACGCGATCTCAATATGCACGGCTCTCATCCCAAGACATGTAAATACACAACCGTATCGTTTGACAGTACTACGTTTAACTTTCACCGGAATAAGTCCAAAATAATCGATCCCAACACATGAGAATGGAGGTTGTGCCGGTGTTACCCTCGCGTCTGGCAATGGAGCCATAATTTGACTTTCTGGACGCGAATTCCAACGCTGACAAGTAAGGCATTCTCCAACTACTTGTTTAACAGCTGCTGGACCCTGTAGAACCCAAAATTTCTGTCTAATCGTTGCCAAAACTTGGCTAATACCAACGTGTCCTTCCATGTGATGATAATGTTTAATAATTAGTGCTGTGGCGTGGTGTTTCCCGGGCAGAATCATAGGATGGCGTACATTGTAACAAACCGGAGCTTTGTCAATACGTCCCCCAACTCGAATAATACCATCGACTAGTATAGGATCAAGTTTTCGTAAATACTTGCATTTGCACCAATCGAACAATTTCTTTCGTACTTGACTGAATCTCGGAGACTTTGAGGGGACCACGATCGAAATTACGTAACGATGTCTTAACCTGTGCTCTCAAATATGATTTATATCTAAGGAGCCAGGCAATGGTGAGTTGAAGATGACACCAATTTGAAAATCGAGAAATCAAATGAACCATTACGTCATTCTGACTAACAGTATGAACATGGTGTGATTGCTTTATTTCTTTCTCATCTCCAGCCAGCTCTATGAGATCTGTTGGTTGTTGTGGCCAGTAGCATTCATTCGTCCACAAAAACGAAGGACCATTTAACCAATGATCTAGATAGTCTGTATCTGTTGCCTTTATACCACGAGAGGCATGGTCAGCTGGGTTTAACTCTGATGGAACATATCTCCACTGCATCGGCAACGAAACTTCATGAATCAATGACAACCGATTTGCCACGAACGTCTGAAATCTTCTGGCTTCGTTACGGATATACTGAATGACAATCGTAGAGTCTGTCCAAAATACCGTTTGATGAATAAGAATCTCCAATTCTTTCGAAAGCAACTTATGCAGATTTATAGCTACTGTTGCAGCCGTTAGTTCCATTCTAGGGATTGTAATGGTTTTCAAAGGCGCGACTCGCGACTTTCCCAAGAGAAGAGCACAATGAATGTTCCCGGATATGTTTTCCAGTCTAAGATATGAAGCAGCTCCATAACCATCTTCTGATGCATCCGAGAAATGATGTAACTGAGCAGAACGAAGGTTTCCAAAGTTCTCAGGCTTTAAACAACGCGACACCGTGAGATTCTCGATATTCGATAGGTAGTTAAGCCACTGCTTCCAAATAGGGAAATTCTCTTGCGGAATTAAGTCGTCCCATCCAAATTGAAGCTTGCATAACTCCTGTAAAAATTTCTTGGCTGGCAGAAGCAAAGGAGCCACAATCCCAAGAGGATCATAGATCGAGGATACAAACGACAAAACTTTTCTTCTTGTATCCAATGAACCTTGACTAGTGACTTTAAACCCAAACTTGTCTTTCTCAACATCCCATCGTACTCCCAAAGCACGATCTACGGGTAGCTTATCCAAATCTAAGTCCACAATAGTTGAAGCTCTTTCTTTTTCTGGGATAACACTCATTACTTCCCGGTAATTCGAAATCCACTTTGTAAGATGGAACCCACCTTTCGCCAATAACTTGGGAAGTTCTTGTACAATAGTTAAAGCGTTCTCGACTGATGGTACCGACTTGAGACAATCGTCAACATAAAAGTTACGATTTAAAGTGTCAATCATCTGGATGTCAAATTCACCTTGGTTATCAGTTGCGGTCTTCTTAAGTGCATAACTCGCGCAACTTGGAGAGGAGGTTGCACCAAACAAATGTACCAGCATTTGATAATCTTGCAGTTCCTTGGATAAATTGCCGTCTGGCCACCACAGAAAGCGGAAAGCATCGTTATCTTTGGGGTCCACTTTAACCTGGTGGAACATCTGTTTGATGTCAGACATTACTGCTACCGGTTCTTGGCGAAATCGTGTAAGGACACCTACCAGTGAATTCGTCAGATCAGGACCGCTCAGCAACTGGTCATTGAGAGATGTTCCTTTGTAACGCGCTGAACAATCGAATACAACCCTCAGTTTATCTGGCTTGACTACAGGGTGGTGCGGAAGATACCAGACTGGCTTTTCTTTTGAATCGTCATTAATGTTGACAGGAACTTTTCTAGCGTGACCTCTTTTTATGTAATCATTGATCACGTCCTCTGTACTTCACCCGGAGTGATTCATCTTTCTTCAAGCGATTCTGTAACAAACGTAGTCTTCTCTCGGCCATCGATCTGTTGTTTTGAAGACAAGGTGACTGATACCGCCAAGGTAACGCGATTTGATAATGACCATCAACTTTACGAACGGTGTTTTCCATTATGGCCAGTGCTCGACGATCTTCGACTGACATCGCCATATCTGTTGAGCTCGACGTCTCAATGAACTCCGCATTGTACAACCGCTGTAGCTGGGAAGTTATCATTTCTTGATTCGTATGTATAAAGTTGACATTAACTTCCTGTCGGGAAACACTTCCAACTGGGTCCAATAATGTCCATCCAAGTAATGTTCGTGCAGCTAATGGCTCTTTTGGTCTACCACGTCTTTGTTCAAAAATCCAGTGAGCTTCGGGCACGTCACTTCCAATCAAAATAGTAACTTTAGCGTTTTCCAACTTATCCCGTAAATCACGCGGTGATTTCTCAAACGCAACTTGGACCTCTTTTAGCACTGGTGTGCTAGGAGGTTGCACCTTCCGAGCTTCCTCTGAAGCTCTAGCCTTATTTAATTTTTCCCTCAGGTCAGCAGGTGGCTTTGAGGAAGCAGGTGACTCCTGTGATGTTGAAGGAGGCACATCACGCTGCTGTGAGGGTTTGTTTATATTACTATGTGCAGACTGTGCACCAGTCTGCTTGCGGACAGGTTGCTTATGTAAGGCCTTTCGCGATTTGGGGCACTCCTTTGCCGTATGCCCCACCTCCTGGCATACGTAACAAGTTGGAAGTTGACCCCTATATCTAAAGGCCAGAGTAAATCCAGCAACCTTTAATTCCGCCGGTATAGAAGTATGTACTGACATTGACACCATTTGAGTGCCGGTTTTGATGGTTGGAAAACCACGCACCGTCAGATGTTGGACGGAAATCACTCAACCGTATGGCGCCAATGCCTCAAAAAGATAATTGTCCCCCATTTGAAGAGGAGCACGATCGACAAAAACTGACTTCACCTCCTCGTATGCGGGAAATGGCGTTAGAGTTACCCCTCTAAACGACAGGCCATTAATATCATACCTTACATGTATAGAGGGAGACTTAAATTGTATGCGAACCTTATGGTTTGGCAAGATCTGAAATGCCAAAACCTTCTCCGCCCCAATTGCCTTTACAAAGTCAGCCCGTAGCTGAGAAATTTTGCCCTTACCTACCAACCGTTTGGGCACATGGAGCACAGATGTTGTGGTGTTCCACTTGGCAAAATCCTCTTTTGGTAAATGGGCGACTTGCCATAGTTATAAAATATATTAAATGTGTGTTTATAACCAAAGATGTATTAGAAAAAACTGTCAACAGCGATGGAATTGTGACACAAGACACACAGGAAAATTAGCTGTACCCCAAGTAAAACTGATTCAGGCAGTTCAACCCCTAAAGGCGACCACCATTCGCAGAATACGTGAAAAAACTAATAAAACCTACTAATACACCTAAAAGAACACCCGCGTACCTGTCTTAAAACCAACAGACAAGCAAACTGGTAGAATGCAAAGAGCTCTCCCTAATAAAGAGCAAAAAACAACTGCGCATGCGCACTAAATATTTACAAAAACAACGTGTCCTTTGCCAAAGAACGAGTGCCAGGGAACAGACTATATTGGTCCAAGACCTCAAGTCTGCAACAGAAGCAAAGACAAAGAACAGCAAAAGGCAACCTTCCTTTGAATGATCCCCTAGTCAGACCACTCGACAGGAAAACAACCAGAAAACACACTAGTCACCACTACCTAATGATATATACACTGGTACTGGCGGCCTTAAACTGTGCTGGGTGCTAACCACCCAGTCCCACAGCCAGGAAAACTACTTGACCACGATCCGAAGAACGAGGCAAGCAGTCAAAAGAGAAAAAGAACTGGACTAGTTGCTACCTAAACGCCCAACAAGTTAGGCTGGCCAGTCAACCGGAAGACAGAACAAAGAAGAGGGCGTGTCTGCACAAAGAAATGCAGCTAGTAAGTAACCTGTGAGCGAGTTATGGACCGTGTTCCAAGCATAGATCCTCACTCAGCAGGTGCGAAGAACCTGACGCAAGAAAGTACCTCGCATCAGGTAAGTATGCTGTTGTTTGCGCCGCTCACCTTACATACACAATGATGATGAGACGCGATTGTGGTAGTTCGGGGGTTTCCCCTCTTGTCTTGAACCTCATGTGCCGCGATCTAGAGAATGAAAAAGTATGTTAGTCAAATTATATGTAGTCGATTCGGTTCATAGTTGAATGAAAGCACGCTCACAAGGTGTAAAATATCGACATAGAATATTAATAATAAAGTGTTACAAAGTCATATGATATGTATGTTATATATGCATGAGAAGGCCGTGATTATTTCACGTGGTATTGTATTCTCGAGTATGGTGTTAATAATCTATTGGTTAAGTGTGTGTGTAATCGTCTAATAAACTAGAGATTGCTTTATAGTTTGATTTGTTTTTGAAATAAAAAAATGTTCTTCCCCAAGTGGGGAAGGGGCCGTACTCGGATGTAGTGCAATACCGAGACAACCCGTGGCCAGGGCGAAGCAAGCTTCAATCCCATGGCCGAAGTCCAAAAATCAGTTTAATATATGAGTTAGGCATTGCCTAACATATCAGATATTAAGCTGATAAGAACAGATCTTACAAATTTATTCATGGTGAAAATTTTACATGCAGATACTTAGAAGAGGCTAAACTGAATGACTAATTACATAGTGATTTCTATATACAATAATGAAGATATATTAATATCTTAATCTAACGGTAATGTTCAGTTTGATCAAAAATGTTCAAAATCATTACTAATATCCATAAATTTGGAATGTTCACTAACTAATACTAAAATGTATATATAGTTATATAAATGTAGTGTTTGATATGTACTAAAACTAAACTAAGAATGTTCAACTATGTGCACCTATTGTGCACTAATCTACTGACTAATATGCTTATAGTAAATGTCAGCTGAGTGTTTTATAGCATCACTGCAGCAAAGTTTCCTGAAAAGTTTCCTGTATGATAAGGACATTCTTATTTGACTTAGGACGGCTTCATTATTTAGATGCCAGGCACCAAGCGCACCAAAAACAAAACCAAAGACATGACACACTTTACCCTCATGCTTGAAATGATCAACCAAATGACTATATTTGTTGACTTTATGATCTTCGGCTGACTTAAGGGCGTCATCACCATTCTCAAAGGGACACATGACATCAATTACTGTAACCTCATTGTTCTCCATAATCACAATGTCGGGTCTACATTCATCATTTAACTCTGGAATTTGTTGGTCAACTCGAACTTCACCATAACGGATGGCATTGGTTAAACGACCAAGAATAGCGTTATGTCTTCCTCTAACATCGACAAGGTTAGTTGGGCAGTGGCAAAGGATGTGGGGTAAGGTTTCAGGATCGGTGTTGCAAACTCGGCATATAGGGGATTGAAGATCATCCCACCTGTGCTTGTTTTGGTTTGTAGGAACTAGGTTAAGACGAGCACGGTGAACAAATCGCCAATCCTTAAATCGGATGTTGAGGCCGGAGTATATCCACAACGAGCCATTTCCAAAATGGTCTTTGACAAGGGCACGAGCCACTTTACCTTGATCGGGAAGTGATAAGAGTTTATCGGCGGCGCGATCTTGACAGAGGTGGTGTAGTTTGGTACAAGCCAGCTTGGCAAGAACTGGGGAACCATAATCAAGAGTTAGGAAAGGAGGGTTGAAGTCAGGAACCTGGAACGATATCTTAAGGTTACGACAGGCTTTATGAGCACGAGTCCACAACAAGTGCGTCCGGTAGCGGATTAGGTCGGGTGGAATGCACCTTCAGTAGAACCAGACAGAAAATCTTGAATTAGTGCAGGGGAAGGATCCGCTCTTACTGCGAAGCGAACCGATTGCTTCAACTCTGATTTTGCTATTGTTGATACCAAAGGATCATTAGAAGACAGCATTTTAATCGCCTGGACTGTAGTTTGGATATCGACTTCAACCAGGGGATCTTGTAAGGCAAAGCCTCCGACTTTAGTACTAGCGAAGATGATGGACTGCGAAGCTCGATTTGGAAGACTGCATATATTTTGAACGATTTCGATTAGCTTCTGACGGTATTTGACTAAGGATGCTTTTTCCGGATCGCCGGCACGAAGCGCAAAGGTTAGGGATGGTTGAACAAAGGTTCTGATTGCATCAAGCTTTTGCCAGGGCGAAAGAAGGGATGAATTCTTTCCAGGTCTTGGCAAAGGTTATCAACTAGGTGATCAAGCGAATCAATGTCTCTCATCATACCGATAGGAACACCGAGATAACGGTAGTGTTCGTGCTGGTTTAAGGCTGGCATAATTCGATCTTGCACAGAAAAATCAATAAGTTGAATGTTTCCCTCAACACGCTTGGAATAGGTGACACAAAGCGAGGCACACTTATCAGGTCGAAATTCAAGACCTATCAACGTGGCAGTCTCACCAGCAGCATCGAGCAGTTGTTGTAATTTCTTCCTATCTCTACAAATTAGGACAAGGTCATCCGCATAAGCAAGGACTGAAATTGGGAGACCATGGTGTTTAGCTGGACCAATTGAATTAGCTTTTGCTAGAACTGCACGGAGGATGATTTCGACACTTAGGTTGAATAAGATAGGCGATAAAGGGCAGCCCTGCTTCACTCCAGATAAAATTGGAATGTTACTAGTGTCACCAGCAGGTGTGCGGATTACTGTAGTAGCTCCGGTATATACATTAGATATAAGATCTACCAGGGATTGAGGAACACGAAGATGGGAGAGTGTTAGTTTGATTACATCATGAGGGACACTACCAAAAGCATTGTGGAGATCCAACCAAGCCAAACAAACATTTTTCTGCAGTCTCTTGGCATCAAGGAAAAGGGATTGCAAGAGAAAGGTATGTTCATAACATCCTTCAGATGGCCTAGCACTCTTTTGGCTGTCAGACAATAGTTCGTTTACAACTGCAGAATTTACCAGACGATTGACTATGACACTCATGAATAATTTGTAAATGCAGCTCATCAAAGCTATTGGGCGAAAGTTCGATATTTCACCGCTGTCCCCTTTCTTGTGGATCAATATGGTGTTAGCATTTTTCCATTGTTGGGGAACATCATTAGCATCAAGACATCGGTTGTAGATGGAACATAGGATTTTACAGTTGGGGTCCACAGATTTCAGATGGCGGTATTCCACACGATCAGCTCCCGGTGCAGAATTTGATAAAACACAGAGTTTTTTCTTGATTTCGTCAGGAGATAGGTGATCAGCGAGATGATTATCAGCGGGGCCAGATGGAACAAAATCATTAAGACCACTTTTAACACCCTCAATGTCGCAGGATTTAGGACCAAATACACACGTGAAGAATTCATTAGCATCATCAACTGAACCATCATAGGAAGGTTTGCTGTCATTGAGGACTTTTCTAGCAGCACGCTTTTTTGAGATGCGGTACAGACTCTGTAGCTTTCTAGCTTGAATAGGATTGTATTTAACAGGCCGTCTGTTGGAATTGACGGGTCTGGCAGAAGGGCGGTTTAAGCGGCGAGGGGCGGGGTTTTTCCTCTGAAAGTCAATTTCACTGGTATTGATGACATCCTCAGCGAAATCGTCGCAATTCTTCGCAAACTGATCCCAACCGCAGTCAGCAGAAAAAACAGCGGGACATTTTGATTGGAATTCAATGATGGGATCTGTGTGATTGGAATTGGAAGACAGGGGAGGTGGAGGTGGAATACTTGATGGGGAGGAGGTAGGAGGATTTGCTTGATGATTATTCACATTATCTGAATGAAATGAAGGTGTTACTGTCGGTGTAAGAAATGACATATCAGCAAGTGGAGGAGGGATAATGAAGGGGTTCTGGGATGCTGTAGTTGGGGATGAGAGGAGAGGTCCACCGATGCCATCCCCGGCAGTACAACCAATTAAGGCGACCGCTGGCTCAGGAGGACGATGCTGGTTGAGGTTCGGAGGGTACGGGCGGCTTAACTGAGGAGGGGAGGAATTAGGAGGAGGGGAAGGTTGGTTAAACAGGGAAAGGTGGACAAGGGAGCATTACTATTCGCAGCAGTACAATCGCTTAAGACGACCGCTGCTTCAAGAATTGGTAGATGGGAAGGCAAGGAGGTGTTGGGATTACTGGACTGAGCAGGACTAGAGAGGGATGGTGGAGGTGGAATACTTGAAAAGGAGGACCCGAATTCAGATGGACTCGAAGCGGGTGAGGAGGGATAATCAGGAATAGATGTGGGTTCCGAGTTGGTATGGTTGGTTGGGGGAGAGGTAGGGTGAAAAGCGGGAGCTGAGGGATTAAGTGAAGTTGATTGGAAATAACTATCTAGGAATAAGGGTCGGGGGATGTCAAAGGGATCATTGTCATCCTCAATGGATAAGTCTTCCAGAGTCGCAGGTGGTATAGGACTGGTTAGAATCTTTGGTGTAAAGGACTCTTCAACAGTGCAGTCATTTAAGACGACCGTAGAGGTGTTATCTACAGGAGTAATATCCGATGAGGGTGGTGTGAAAGGGACTCTCTCATCGGCAGCACAACTGCTAAGGGCGACCACCGAATCAAGAGGGGTAGGTGACTGTGAGGGTGGGGATTGGGATGAGGAGAGGGTGTTGTTGGCATGAAAATCCGTTATATCGGAAGTCGACTCATCATCACGATACGTTGCAGTGGACATTATTGGTTCATCAGCAACTGGAAGTTTACTCCGACCGCAAATAGTACGCGAAACGTGGACTCCGCCACCTTGACCACTGGAGAACCCATTACCACATACAGAACAACGGGCTGACGATAAGATCTTAATACCAGGATGAAGTTTCTTAAAATGACGGGTAAGGTGTTAAATACAATGGAATCACATGAACAACAATAAAAACTTCTCTCAGGATATACGCATATGACGGAGACAGAGACTACATTCATGGACAAAGAGTCATTAACAATATGTTTTTTCGATCGATGAACTCCAAGACCTTGACTCGATTTAGCAACAAAGTTACAATCAGTACATTTAAAACAGGGCATCACGACGAAAGTATATGGACAGACAATATTTAAATACTGTTATTAATCAAAACAACCCACGCACCAACAAATAATAATCCAAAACAGCCATAACTGAGCATAAAACTAATCTTGAATTCCAAAGCGACATAAAATAAGGGGAATTCCCGTAAAATCAGCAACTGAATATCAATTAGTTAATAAAATAACTACGAAGTGACCGTTGGAAAAAAGAATAGTCCCGTAATTACAATTCCTTTAATGATATACGTATCAAACTTGCTGTAGATGATGGTGGCCAGGATATCTAAGAATGAGGTAAGTTTCACGAATATAACTGAAATAATTCCAAAGTTATACGCGAAAGTTGGGTTCAGACGGGATGTCAACACTTGATATATTTAAATAATACGCAAAGTGACGGTTGAAAAATAGAAAAGGTCCCATAGTTTGAATTCCTTTCAGGATAATATACTGTCCAAACTTGCTGGAGGTGTAAAGAACCCAAATAACTATACAACTGGAAAGTTTGAAAGATAAAGCCAAAATAAAACCGAAGTTATATGCAAAAGTTTAATTCCAACGGGATGCACACAGTTAATATATTGCTATGCGCTGAGTAGTCTGATATAGCACAAAAACACAGAAATAGTACTCAAACGTTACAAAAACTGTACAAAATATATATCAAAAGGATCCCAGTAATGACACGAATCTGAATCCAGCGACGAATAACAGTAACAACGAACGATGGACGCACAAATTACGTGAAACAACGAATTAAACAGAACAAATTAGACAGGTCAGAATTCAAAAATTATCCAACGGCCAAAACGAACAAATCCATATAACTCCAAAACAATACGCCGCATGAATACCAAACTTTCACACGTTAATATAAACACAAAACGTAGATCACAGCGTAAATTTCACCAGAAACCAGAACGTAATTCACGAGAAATCAGCCAGAATCCAAATTTCGGAATTTACAGCGTACGGATAACAATTATTCCAAAGTATACAAATAAATGCAAATAAAACTTTATAACAATACGGTAACGATTTCTAAATCCAACAAACAGATTCACGAGACTTTTACAAACAATTTAATATATAACTATGGCCTTATAAACAAAAATTTGGCTAAAAATTTGGAAATTTTTACGGAGCACTAAGATCTACACTTGATCTTCTTTTGGGAAGACCAGTACCGGCTTCAGAGACACTGCCAGGAGAGGCCAGCGATGCAATGGTCCCATACCAGTCGTGCTGATTTCACTTGGCCAACTTAGTGCAATATGACCAAGGTTTGATCGCAGTGCAGCTCGGCTTCCCCCCAACCCCGGGGCTCCCTCAGCACCGATGCTTCCAGAAAGGGTGCGTCAGACATTATGGACCTCTGCAGTAATGTCAGAGAATCCCTTCATCCGCAACGCCTACCCTCAGCATCTTAGCCAAAAGGCCGAGAAGCGATGCCTTCTTCGCCGTTCGGCACACATATTTCTACCGGACACTTGTGCTACGAAAACTCAGTGAGAAGGAGCTCGCTTGCGAGCGACTATGACGTTGACAAGCGCTTGATTACTCATCACACGAGCACGGCAAGTCC
>CACRXK020015992.1:0-11744 GCA_902702795.2 Paramuricea clavata | reverse complement strand
AGAATGAAGATGTTGCAAGGTTATCCCCAGAAGATAGACAAGAATATGAAAACTCTTTAAAAATAACAAAAACTCCTAGACGTTATGCTCTTAGAAGTAGACCGTACTAAATTTTGTAAAACGTTTTGAAGAAATAAATTTAAAAACTGAAATATTGTGTAAATTTTTGCCGGCAAAGCCCGCTCTTTCCGCCAGCGCGACCCGCCCTCCTGATTAGTGTACAAATATGTTGTACGTTAATATATGCATGCACGCAAGCGTCGCTAATGACTTAGCAACAAATAACAACGTATATAACGATTACATGTTTTTATTGCAAAATATCTTACAACTGTTCCAATTCTAACTTATATTCTTGATAAGCTTACTTATGATCATCTTAACAGTATATATGTATGTAGAATATTTGCTAAAATAACGTTGAACAACATGTAAATATTGACCTTAACAACGACGTTGACAACTCGGGATTAAAAACTGTTTAGTTTAAAATATGTCTAAAATATGTTTAAAATATGATTTTTGTGACGAATAGATTCCTTATTTGCCCTCGTTCGTTTTCGTTCATCATGAGGCAGTCATGTTGTCTTTGAGTAGGATGACCGACTTGACAACCATTACAGGATTCCACACAAAGTCTTTCAAGTTTTGGCTGCAAAGCGCTCTTGTCTTGTCTAAATTGCTTTCTCTCTTCCCGCACGGATAACCTGCGACGCCCGCGCAATGAATATCCTAATCTACCCGTATTTATCCACACAGTAGAAAAATGCAAATCTCTGATAAAAGTTAATCCTTTAATTAGTGTCACCCTAACAATACATAGCAACCGGCGTGCTTTAATATAGCTTAAATTTATTAACCTTATCCGAGTTTTAGTACTTTAAACAACTAGCAATAAAATATAGAAATCGCTTGAAAATTATATATCATAATCTCTAATTTCCATGTGTTAATATAACTCTAAACAGCAACATATTCTCTCGTATATAGACCTCATATGGCAGACCGGGATTTAAATATTAGTTTAATTGTAGATACATCATAACTCTTACCGCATGCTATTTCTCAGCGTTTTGACGCTTGATAATATTAATATATAACTTAACAACAAAACATATAGCTGTATACCCCGCATATATAAGTTTTAGATATATAACACTAATGCTATTTCTCAGCGTTTTGACAATAACAGCAAAATGCTAGAGCTGTACTTATAAAACTCCAGACAACATCATGTTCTCTTCTATATATACCTAACTATTGTATCACACACGTGGAGGGACGCTAAAAAATGCGTAGTCAGCAAGTTTCGCCCTATCGTGTTTAAACCTGCCCGCGTAACGTCATTGCATATAATTATGACGTATTGGAATACTAATTACCCTCCACACTCCACACTCCACACTCCACCGCCGCAAAAATAAGGCTGGAATACTAATTACCCTCCACACTCCACACTCCACCGCCGCACTCCACCGCCGCACTCCACCGCCGCAAAAATGGGGGTCGAACGGCCTCTATATTACTACTTGCATCCGAATGAAGAGACTGGTGGTCTGGCCTGCAGCTGATGTAAATCGTATGTTCATGGATGGCGAACAGATCTGTGGAGCTGCCCTTCAGGAAGGGGCGGATAATTACCATGTCTATCATCCAGTCGCTATTGTCCCAAAACTCTCGATTTTCAATCTGTGACCACACTGGTTATTCCCAGAACATGGTATGCTATTTTATTATATAGTAGAGAGTGAGACACTGAAAAAAAACACAGTAAGATATTTTCCATATCTTCACTAATGATGATTCGATCACGTGACTTTTTCCAATTTGCTTTTGAGCGTGAAATTTCAAAATTTTTTGCTTGGGACTATATAATAAACAGAACATTACACGGTGGCTTGAAGATATGAATTTTATCTTCTCGTGCATGTTAAAAACTATATTTTACACACTCGCTGCGCTCGTTCGTAAAATGTTGTTTTCACCACTCGAAGATAAAAGTCATATCTTCGCCGTGAGTATCCTCTATATATACAGGTCGGTCACAATGCACCAGTTCCAAACTTGGAAAGTTACATGGAGAAGTTCTTGGGAGTAAGTGCTTCCCTTGTGATTGACGTAAGCCACTGCGGTTGAGTTGTCAATGTTCAGAGATATTATCTTCGAATGTTAATTGTTCTTAAAAAGCTCATTAATAATTCAGGAGCAAAACACAAAGAAAAATCATAAACGTGTCGGGGTTTTATATGTGATAAAAAATCATGGTAATTTACATAAACTTTAGCTTAAGAGTTTACTTTAAAAATTACTTCGCCAATGAACTCGTATAAGATGAGTCATTTTTAAGCCATTTAAAGCACTTGTAGTCGTGTTTTATCACAATAATAAAACACTCCGCTACGCGTCGTGTTTTATATGTGAGAAAACACTCCTACGGGTGCTTTAAATAGTACATAAGAGACTGTATTCCCTGCATAGCAGCTTTATGTTCGAGAACATTTATATGTAACAGTTTCTCTGTAACTGATCATCTTCCGTCTATCTGAATGTTGCCGCAGGCAGCCCCCAGCCCTTCAACGAGGCATCCAGGAAGATTGTAAGATCTGGAGTAGGGGGAATAATTGAGTTGACATTGACTTTCACTAAGTCCTGGACCCACCAGTTGATTTCCTATTTGGATTGAAGGCATATAAGGGAACTAGGGTTTCGTAGTTGTGATTCGATTGGTTCAGACCTCTGATTAGGAGGGCTTGTAAGTAATGAAGACTAAGCGTGGAATCTTACATGTAAATTGGCAAAGATATTTAAGTAGTTACTAGTTATGATTTGTTGGTATTAATTCGAAAATATTTGTTAAAATTCGTCCCGTGCGAGTTGGTATACTGTCGTCCGATATTTTCGCAAAACGCCCGTTCAAATTTCAGTTTTTATGGTGGTATGTTTGTGGAGTTCCGAACCTGTTCATTTCACTAGTAGAGGGCTCATTATTTAAGTCATCTTTACTTGTGAGAAGTGCTGCTGGATTGAGCGGAAAACACTGCACATACTCGAGGAAATTATATATTATAACCCAATGTTCGCGATGCGACCCTCGCGTACGGCGGTCAAAAACGTCCAGGATACATCGCTTGAAAAAAACAAACTTACATTATATTTTTCTGAAATATCAAGTCCAATTATCGTCGTGGATTTTAGAACTCTTTTCATGCTTTTAACGAAAGCAAAAGTTCGCGCATTTGTTTCAAAAAAGAGTTTTATATAAAACAGCGCATTCGTTCGTATTTTAAAGTCATTTTACTTATATACCTAGAACGTAACCCCCAGAGATAAAACCCTAGGGAACCACCTTAACTTAGGAATATAGTTTATTTCCCATTTTATGAATCAGTACATGCATGGTCTCAGTTTATTTTAATATTTGTGCCTGCTCCCATATAATTTTATATACGCATTTGACTAATTTGATTTACCGTATACGTAGAGAGTATTGCGCAATATCAGCCCATGTATACTTTGAACTAACACAAGCAGCGAAATTGCTGCAAGTTTCAATAAAAGTTAATTTCCACGAATTTTAGTTAAAAATAACATCTGTTCATAGGTTACAAAACATGTCTTTGTTCACATGCGTAGGCATTGAAATATGTGCAAGCTGCAGAAATTGTATTGTTCGTTTCACTTCATTTCAAGTGATCCTTAAATTTGTCATTTTCATACAATACAAATGTAAACATGGAGTGTAATGTGTCTTTGATGTTCGTTTGAATATTTTAAAGATAATTGAAATTTGTCTAAAATTAATTGCTTCACTTTGTTTGCAGGTGTCCCTATAAGTAATTTATGCACCTTATCTAGCAATCCCATTGGTCGAGACCGCGCACTTCAAATTTTAATTATTCCATTTCACACCCCCTGTTATCGTCTTATCTCTACATGCAGCAGGTTGCTAAATGTTGTTTTTCTCATTCGTTGGTGTTCATTTTGAAAACTGATAAGTCTTACGTAGAACACGTTTTCAACATAGAGTATTTTTGTTATCAGTAGTTTTCCTTCTATCCAGTAGATCTGAAGCTGAATTCGAAAGGTAAATTTGATTTCTCAGCCTTGCATGTGGCACAAATTAAATTTTGACATGCTGTTTTGCTACTTTTGCTTGTCACTCCGGGTGGCTAGATGCGTCTTGCCATTCAGCTGCAAGAACTACAGTTGTTAATGTTCGGTATTATGTTATCCAATTATTAGGACAACATTTAGATGTTATCAAGCGCACATCAAGGAAAAAGGTAAACTTCTACGTATGGCATCAATTTAGGCAAGACACATAAAGTGGTTGTCACTGCGGTTATCTCCCTGACTATTCTGTTCTATCCTTGCTTTTCGGTTTAAAACTAAATTTCTCCAAATTATTTGTTAATTTACATTTCCGTTTGTTTATGTAAACAGCTCTAGTCGCTATCTGGTTGATATCAATGTTGATGTAAATTGGACTCCGCAGTTTCGAGTTACAGTTCGATAAGACCACTTGAACTCGTATCACCGAGCATTTTTGCTGAGTGGCTGAAAGATTATTAAAAAGGATCGACTGAACTCAACATGCAACGGAGAGTTTAATGTCTATAGAAAATATTTGGTTTCAAATCCAGTGGCTATCAATATCATCCAAGCGACAAAAATCCGAATTGGATTCTCGAAGCTGCAAAACTATCTGAAGCTGCAAATCCGTTTATCTTGCTGAACAAAACACCTGCGCCATAGATTACACCAAGCATTTTTATACTATTTCTTCAAGATTCGGTTTTCAGCGATAATATTGCACATTTTAAAAAGGACAAGTGGATAGTCTAGTCGATGTTAAACTGAGTATTTAGACGGTTTGGCGATTTGTGGATTATCGGTCGAACACACGGTTGCAAGGAACAAGAACTTAAACACAGCGAATTAATAAGATCGATTACAACCAACTAAAAAAGAGAACTCCACTATTTCTACATGCATCTTCTGCCTGTACAGCTTGTTATCGAAGTGAAACCTGAATAGTATTTCCCAGACTCAATTCAATTTGTTCATACCATTTGACATATCATATTATTCTATACGTGTCGTATTCTGAACGAATTTAAAGGATCGCCAACGACAGTTCAGTTACAGCGGTGGCTATGTCGCCTTCATCAAAGTAAAGGGTGAACTTGAGATTAATTTCCATCCGTAGTACTTTGTTGAGCGAATTATCAACGATCGGCTACACCGAATCTGATTCACAACCGAGAATATATTTAGACCATTTGCTTTTTGGATCTATTAGCAACAGCATAGATCCCTTATCTCAGTTAAAGCGACTGATTGGATTTCTTAACAAACTGCACCAAGCATACGAATTGACTGTGAATCTGCCTGTTTGATCATTTGACCACCCAATAAATTTGGCCATGGTGATAGAATCTAGGTGAAATGATTGTTACAAGCCACCTTATACTCTTCATTTTACATTGGCTTTTTGTAGTGGTCGGAATTCTTGGTAATTCCTGGGTTATTGTGGCTATTTTACGTTACAATGCCATAAAGAGGACATCAAATAAAATCCTATTCATAAACCTAGCCGTCGCAGATATGGGCGTGCTTATCATACGGAGCCCGTTTTACTTTCTGTCGATATTTTCTCACAATCGATGGCCCTTTGGCGAATTTGCCTGTAAAATATTGTTACCGTTCTCGCTGATGTTTATGCCCGCTTCATTTCTTACGCTGGTGGTGATATGGTATTCAAGATGTAGCGCTATTGTAAACATCCGTCAGTTGACCGAAATATCCGTTCGGACTGCCTGGTACACTGTCATTGCAATTTGGACATTTGTGGCTATTTTTTACCCTATTATTGAAATCCCCGTACGAAATGTAAACACAACAGCGCAAACGTGTGACTTGGATGTATCGCGAACTGTTTCTTACACACTTTATGCACTTGAAGATTTATATTTTTTCGGTGCATTTCTGGTTATAATTGTTATGTTCATTCGAATGAGAAGATCACTGCTTAGATTCTCGAACGTTTACAACAATGACGATATCGTGAAAAGGTAAATACTTTATATATTGAAGGTTCTCTAATGTAAGCTCTATTAATTAATTAAGGGCGGTTCCCTTGGCATGTTAGATATTTGACTAAATAATCCAACTTTTAATAAAACTGTTTAATATGGCGAAAATGTTTAGATAACAATGTATATCCGCAGTTTGATCTGGTCGTCAATGAGTGCTCTACCAAACTAATAAGTTATATTTATTTCTAAGGTTGGCAAATAAATAAGCATTATGCTGGATGCATGGATCCTGCAGAAAAAGTATTTTTATATGACGATTACACAATCTCATTGGCCGTCTGTTTTTTGATAGCCAAAGAGATTGTGTATTCGGAATATGAAAATGCTTTTAATTTTTCAGCAGGTTCCAAGGCTTCACCATTGTGCCATCAAAACAGTAACTGAACAAATGGCTTAAAACTTTTCGTATTTTTTCGTTTCAAGATGGCAAACCTTAGGAATAAATATAACTTAATAGCGTGCAGTGAGTGACGTCGCCCGTAGCACTCAACCAGAACAGCAGAAATGCATTGTTATCGAAACATTTTTACCATAATTATTAAAAAGGGTTATTAAAAGTTTGGATCTTTTAGTCATACACAATTCATTGTCCTAACCGAACACAAGTTTACACGAACAAAAACATAGAAAAGCAGTGGCCAAACTTCCCATGGCAACTGCATGTTCATGCATGCTATATGCTATAATAAAGTAGACGTAGATAAGATTTGCATAGCATGACCAGTAGTGCAGAAGGGAGGGAAGGGGCTTTGAGGGGCTCAGGCCGTCTTGTTAAAAGCCATCCTGGTCGACTATCGCTGTAGATACGGTTTGCGTTTCCCCTTAAGAACAATAATAATGCATTTATAGAGCGCATATTTTCATGAAAAATGTTCAGATGCAGCCGCTGTATAAGTCCAAGATGGGAAGTTTATACTTGATGGATTACAATTTCCTCTAATTTGAATGGATTCAAACTCATGAAAAGGAATTGTTTTTCCATTTTAAGACAACAAAAAGATTACAGTGTTGCAGAGATGTAAGCGATCATAAACAGAGATAGCTCAGTTTCGCTGCCAGTGTAGGCCATAGTCCGCACTCGGTAGTTATTAGATGTTAACTATTATCTCACACCGATGCCTGCGATGAAAATGTGTCAAAGTACTTCGCTACGAGCAAATAGGAATACATGCACTTTCTACTTTCTAAATTTCCAAGCAACTACGTCAAGTTCGCGCCGCATACAGCTATACACAAATGTATACTTTTATAGCACCATGATCCAGTGAAAAGATTTGGTCACGGTGTTTGGAGCTGTTTTAGTGAATTGCAGTTCCAAGGAAGGCTGCTGTCATATATTTTCTGCGGTCATCCTGCATGATCAAAGCAATATAAAAACATTTCCAGATATTTCTGTTTATTTACCTCGTCGGCAAACAAATGTCTTGCTACCTTTTATATCGCCTTTTCGTTGTCCAATCTAAACCGAAGCTAACATAGTTATTCTTTCCAAGGATGCAGACAGTTGAAACTCTACAAACTATTGCAATCATGTAGATAACGATAAATAGGCTATTCAGTGGACAGTTCACATGGCGTTCATACGATTCCGCTTGCATCTCCAATGTTATAGTCGTTGACCGTTAATCGCAATCGTTGTTCGTCTTGCAAGTATCCAACGAGTGGCAGGGGGGGGGGGGAGAGGACAACTGCCCCCAAGATTTTAGAAAACCATGGAGTTCCGGCAAATGCTAGGAAAAATTAAGAAAATTCGGGTAAATTTATCAAAAAATATGTTAAAATTCAGGTTATTTCATTACAATATCCTCCATAAAAATTCGGGCAAAATTTCAACTCCGCCCCTCGGAAAGCGTCGGCCCCATACGTCTATGGAACTGATGAAGGCTACCTATTGGTTATGCGCGTGCCCGGCTGGAAGACTTTGGCATAAATGCATGAAGACTAATTCGCTGCACTATCATACATATTTTATACTTGCATAGTCGTCTTGTTGATTTTGACTGAGACCCATATATCATCCTATAGATGCATTTTTCGCAACTGCTCCTGGTATGTCTAATAAATATATAAAATGTTCCCTCGAATACAGTATGCTAAATTCCAAATCCCACTACAGGGTGTATAAAATAAGTAGACAATTTTGAAACGGCTCTCAATCCGTTCATGTCATGATTTTTTTTATAAATATAGATATTTTGGGTATACTTATAATCTACAGGGTGTATAAAAAAAGGAGACCTTTAGAAATCAAGCATATTGTTAAAATTTGAATGCCATTTCAATTGCACATATGCTGAACCGTGGTGCGTGAAATATTGATGAGTGCATATATTAGAAATAGGAGACCTTTAAATCAACTATTGTTATAATTTGAATCCTGGGGCACTTTGCTAAGCCCACGAGTGCGTAACATGCGATCTACAGGGTGTATAAAAAAAAACGCAACCTCGGAATTTCCCAAGAAATCGACATGGTTTTAAAGACAAAAGATTTTAGGCGCCTGGGAATTTAAAATGTCAAAATTATTGCACAGCGAGTGCATAAAGCAAAATTTATGCATTTATTTAATGCACAACAACAGTAATAAGATCTATTAGCAATTCGATTTCAATTCCCAAGGGCTTAAAATCTTTTATGCTTAAGAATTGCAAAGTGATTTCTTAGGAAATTCCGAGGTTGCGTTTTTTTTTATACACCCTGTATATACCATTTATATTATTACTATTGTTGTAACAATTAACACCGGCCCTGCCTCCATTAGCTAGCTATATATTGGCATTGCTGTTTGCGGGTACGGCAAATGAACAATAAATCTTTATTCTCTAATCTTTAATACAGTATGTGTCAAGGGAGGGCACGGTAGCACATTGAACTCAAACTTTCGTTTGCTCTCAAAAAAAAAGATCAGGCTAAAAGCATTCGTAATTTACTGTTCAATTTGGCTGTATTTTTAGCTTTTACTGTCCAATTGAGGCAGATTTTTTACATTTTTTTACTCAAAATTTTAGTTAATAATGCATTTATGAGGTATAATTACTGTAGTCACTTTATTCACAGTGGCTGATTTCCTTTGTTGTTTGATTAGGAGGAATTTGCCCTCCAGCTGTGTCTGTTAAATTGACTATTAAATTGATCACGTTTCAGTTCACATTTTAAAGATTTTTTTTACAGCAAATGATATGAGTTATAAAAATATATAAATTATAGGTCCATTCCACTGAATTTCAAAACTTTTGTCAAAACCTTACATTGTCAGTCAGTTATTCAAATCATTGTCCATTGAAGCAGCATCATCTCCCTTGACAACTGAGTGAAATCGTCTGGTGTTGGACAGAGTAAAATAATAGTACGGTGCATTTGGGCACATTGTCATTGCAGCTTAATGGGTTACCAACACACATTGGCAGATTGTTTATTTTATATCATATTAGACCAATCTTTCCACACTTTCCCAAAGATGCAAACTCAATATGATATGTGTTATAAAACGTCATTATTCATTAATGATCCATCATATACAAATTTTAGCGTCTCCATTTGCAACCTCGTACCCAGGGTATTTGCTCTTGGGAACTAAATACCCTGGGAACGAGGTTGCTCCATTTGCAGGGTGTTAGCTACAGTCAAAAATTCCGCGTTAAACGCTGTTTTCCCAATTACAATGTGGGAAATGCTGTTTCAAAGACACAAAAAATTGTCGCAAAAAATTTTGATATGTCCGGATAAATTTTTGGACCCCTAAAATGGTACACTGACCGAAATTTTTTTGAAAAAAATTTTTCAGAGAAAAATATTTAAAATACATTTCCCAATTTCAGGTAAACGCGGATTTTTTTTACTTCTGGCTAACGCCCTGATTTGTTACCTTCAAGGCATGAAGAACTACAGATAGATATCATAGGACAGTTACGTATAGATATCACAAGACATGTCTGCTGACATGTCATTCGTTAGCTATCCTGTATGGAACGTCTTAACCTTTTAACTGTATATAAATTTGTAGATTTGACTTAATTTATGGCCTGTTCATATGAACTGGGCAGGTCCGTTAGACCAGAATAAATAGCGAGCTTAGATCATGCACAAAATCTGCGATGCATACGCAACTAAAAAACAGTCGGTAATAATTGGAGACTAGTTTTACTATACAATTACTTTATGGTTTCCGTGTTTGGATGGCCTGATCCAAACATGCTGGAATGTTGCAAGAGTTAAGAAAAGCGCGCGAAACACGAGCCAAAGCTTTGCATGCTTTTTTTAACTCGAGCAACATTCCCAAGTGTTTGGATCAGGCCATCCAAACACGGAAACCATAAAGCAATTGTTTTATAAAATAACAACTTTCCGTATTAAAATTTCACTTTAAAAAACTTTCACTTTAAATTTCCGTGTTTAGACGGCCTGATCCAAACACAGGTTTCGACCAATCAGAGCATGTGTTATATATACATGTTAGTCATGTTATTATATAATTTGTTTTCCTTGTATCCCTGGCTTTGTTTACCAACAACAATCCACAGTCAGCCCTGACTGGAAAGTTTAGAAATTGCACGCCACAGATTTCGAAAATTTAATAGTAAATATATAGAAAGCATCAAATTTGTGCGCCAGAGATATCCGCTGTGCGGTACAAACTTTCCACACTGGCAGTCAGTAAGTTTCACCGGTGAAGTGACACTGATAATAGCGGCAGTTTCTTGTCATGGATGTGTCATAGATAATACTAAAGTATGGTACATTGCTAGTCAATGGGTTAAATATAAACTCATAGCAAATTATTAAAATATTATGTAACACGAATTTTCAACGCCTCGCTTTTAACACAAATCACGGATATTGTAAAATTCGCTTTTAAATTTTCGTTTAAATTAAAGCTACAAATATCCACTAAACAACAATGGTTACATCTAAATATCTCATAGTGTATAAGTTCACTAAAATCTAGACAAGAAAGCTTCATGAAGTTGTACATTACAAATATATAAACATACCCTTTAATTTGCTGGCTTTGTTCTCGTTGGTCGCCGTTCGTGTTGGGATAAAAGACAACAGAAGTACAACACAAAACCATTTCATCTTTATTATGTTCTTGTCTACATCCAAGTACAAACACTAAATACAAAACACAAAACTTAAATATATTTTACTGTACAATACTTCTTTTGCCGGCAACGGCCAGCCCATACTATTAAATACCCCAGTACTTGTACGTGTTTATAATATAATCATAGAGATATAATGATACATGCGATATTGCACGTGCGATTCAGTTGGGGGCGGGTTGGTCAGGGTCAAAGGGCTAGGGCGGGGGGTAGGTGGTACTCAAAAGGTTTTTTCCCCTTTACAACTGTGGACACAGAATATAGATTTCAGACTCGGGCGAAACCATTGTTGCTTTTCCCGAATGTTTTTCATAAGTCAACGTTGTTTCATGGTCATAAGGGTCGTAAAAATAGAGTCACGATCTTTCTCAACGACCGGTTTATAATCAAGCCGCAGTGGCGTAGCTGGCTGAAAAAAATCGTCCCGCCGAAGGCGGACCCCTCGCACCGCAGGTGCGACCTCCCTAGAGGGGTTCGGGGGCATGCCCCCCCGAGAAAATTTGAAATCTAGAACCTCGGAAATGGCATTTCCTGCGATTTCGAG
>CACRXK020015991.1:0-11745 GCA_902702795.2 Paramuricea clavata | reverse complement strand
TAATATTTCAAATCCGAGTTAGTGTTTTAGACGTGGTTTCTAAATACAGGTGCCATGAACAATGGCGAGGCGCAGCCGAGCCATTGTTCATGGCACTGGGGATTTGGAAGCCAAGTTTAAAACACTAACGAGGATTTGAAATTGCTTCTCACACATCATTAGATATTCATAGCAATGAGGCAGTAACAATAGCGAATTAAGTTGTTCAATGAGGCGAATGCGTAACGAAGGAAGGAATTAAAGACGTTGTTGTTGTAGTATTTGTTCGCCTTCGAAGGAAGCATGGCATCTAGTTGCAAAAAGAGGAGATTTCGAGATCCTCAAAGCGTGGAAAGAAGCATTGACAACGTGCGAAATGCTATTCCACAAACAACGCGTTATAAAAATCGTTGGGGAGTTCGTATATTTGAAGATTCGCAAAGTGGGCGAGAAAATAAAGTAGTCATGTGTGAGAGCAATCCTTTCAGCTTAGATTTGCAGAATTTGCAAAATTTGGAGACAGAATTGTGTTCAATGACGGCAAGAACGTTAAACTTCTGGCTTATCAAATTTGTTCAAGAAGTTTGCGACAAGGATGGCAAGCCATATCCCGGGCGTACAGTATACCAAATTATATGCTCGTTGAAACGACATCTAGACAAAAATGGCCGGGCTGAAGCTAACATGTTAAATGCTAACAATCACTGGTAGGTTGAATTTGTTCATTTTTAATTAATGGTTTAGTTTAATTTATTGTAATATGAGCATGTTTATTACTCAGTTTCCAGACGTTCAGAAGAGTGCTGGATAGTGAAATGAAAGCCACCCACCGGGAACGCGAATCGCTTGCGGAGAATCGTACAAGACGAGAGAAAGAAGCTATTACAGATGATGAAGAAGGTTTGCTGTGGTCAAAAGGCTTACTGGGAGACAAAACTGCTCAAAGTTTGGTTTACACAATTTATTTCTATATCCACCCTCGAAGCCTAAGGAAGATGAAAAGTTTCAAATTTCCGACGAGGAACTTGATAAGTTTTTGAGTGAAGTGGACTGGTCTAAAATTGATAAAGAGGTGCAGCGACGTACTATCGCAGAAAAGTTTGTTTTGTCGAACAGTACATTCACTAACTGTTCCTTTAACATTCCGTTTGCCGGAAATAAGTAATACTAAGTCAATTGTATGTGTGTTATTGTTAGTGTGATTAAAAAAGCAACATATTTAATTTGTTGTTTGAAGTGTGTTTTAATGTTTTTGTGTATTTAGAAGTTATTTCTAAATACAGCTTACTGTATTTAGAAATAATTCTAAACATAGCAATTAAATATATTTGCATAATCTTTTGTTTACCCCTCAATTTCCCTATTGTTCAAAGCCCTTCCCACTTGAAGTAATTAAAGTCCTGGTCTAGACGGGGTATCCATATAGATACACGTGATGTAAATTACACCATGTCATTGGCCGAAATGCTACGAATATCTAATGATGTGTGAGAAATATATATACTGTATATATATATATATATATATATATATATATATATATATATATATATATATATATATATATATATATATATATATATTATATATGCTATATTATATATATACCATAAGGAAACGACATCAAATGATAGGCCTTCCAACACTTGATCTGCTTTAAGAGTTTTACCTCTTACAAATTCTGCAAAATGACAGGAATTTTTGACAATGTTTTTCCACCACTCCATATGTAGGAGTATTCACAAGGCACACAAGTAGGTCTCAATGGAATTTCCGGTTTATGAATTTTCGGTAAACCATAGAAACGCGGAGATAGTCCATCACTGCTGTATAACTTTTCATATGTAGCCTTGCTGATAATATTGGATTTCCTCAAGAGAAGTAACTTGGCATTTAAAACTTTTTGAGTCTTTCCAGTAGGATCAGACTTGTGAATTGAATACGTATTTCTGTCATTCAACAGTGAAAGAGCCTTCTCGCGATATTCATGTTTGTCCATAACAACAACACAATTTCCTTCGTCCGCTGAAAGAATAACCCTGTCTGGATCTTTTTTAAGAGCAAGTAAAGCTTTGAAAACATTCGAATCAATGTTTTTCGGAGGTATGTGGTGGCCCATCGCTGCCACTCAAATGTTACTCATATCTTTTTTTCTGAATTAATAAAAAGTGTTTTAATTAAATTAAAATTAAAATACATTTACAATAAAAAAATAAAGTAAAAAATAATAATTATCATTTTCATTTACAAACGTAAATGAAAATTGAATAAGAAATAAAGTTAAAAGCAAAATAAAATACAAATCAAAGTAAAATTAAATTTCTCCAAAGCCTATCGCTGCCACAGTACACCATGATGCTTTGCGCGCGTCAGTGTTCCACGTGCTATCCGTCATTTGTATTCAAGATGGCCGCCGCATGGAAAGAATTCAAGACTGCAATGAAAGAAAAAAAGAATAGCAAAAAGACAAGTAATACAAAAAAGTTCGACTGGATTAAAGATGAAATTGTGGTGCAACAACTTTCATCTGAAGTTTGTGGTAAAGCACAAAAGTATTCGAGGATGGGACCGAGGGTATTTGTGCCCTTCCACTACGACGAGGTCACCTTTGACAATATCAAGGCAGCTTGCGAGAGATTCTTCAAGTCCAAATTGAAGAATAATACATGCTGCGATATACTGGCAAGGGAGCAAGGGCCATCATGTCAATCGCTAGAGCAAATCCCCAATCTCAAAGTAATCCATTTGAGGATTATTGAGAAAGCTGAAGTAGATTCGCAGACACAGTCACCACAGTTGGAAGTCCACTCGAAAGAAAAATCTACAAGGCCAAATATAAATAGAAGACGTACCCATCCAATTTCCCTCCAACCACAACAATCTGCACGATCAACCTCTGTTAAGTCAAGTTGCACTTTCCCAAAAAGTTTGTCTGTGGTGCATATGTTGAAACTGGGCAAAGTGATAAAAGAAAAACCATCCACCATTATTGAACTGTCAAGTTTTGATATAAATCAGATGGAGTGGTCTCCTGAATTTTGTTGTCTTGAGTTTGTTATAAACCCAGTGGTAATCGGTGTCGGGGGCTTTCGTAAAGCATTCTCTGCAACAAGTCGTCGAGATGACTTCAACACTTCCACTTGGGTAGTCAAGAAGTATTTAGCAAATGCGTTGGAGAATATTAAGGCGACAAATCAGACTCCCGAGCAGCACACAAGGAAGGTGGTGCAAATGCACCTACTTGCACGAAACTTTGCCAAGCAGCTCCAGCAAGAGGTGTGCAAGCGAAATAATGAAGAGGTGTATGGTGAGTTTATGTCTTACAGCAATATTTACCTGGGAAAGATGGATGATGGTGAATTTGTTACTGTTGAAGAGTTTGTTAAAGGAAGCTTTGACAAGTACATCAATAATGATGGAACTCTTTGTGGCACTTCAACCTACATCCGCATGAAAGCTGAGAGCTTGTCTCATTATTCCTATGTGAGATCCCATGAGAAGCTGATGGTGGTTGATATCCAGGGCAGCAGCCATAAGTTATTCGACCCGGAAATTGCCTCATATGAATTGCAGGAGGATGACGAGTACCTCTTTTCAACAGGAAACATGACATTCAGTGCAATAACCACATTTGCGAGAGAGCATAATTGCAGCATTTATTGTGAACTTGTTGGTTTAACAGAATTTGAAAATACTCCTGAATAAACCACAATCATAAAGTGGACAGCTAGTGCACAGTAAGACTGTTATGAATGTTATGACTGTTATGTTATGTTATGCCTGTTATGTTATGTTATGCCTGTTATGTTATGACTAACATGGCTATGTTATGTTATGTTATGCCAGGGATGGATCCAACACAATTTTTAGGCGGGGAAGGGGGTTCAAGCAGGGCATTGGGTGCAAACACCAGTTATATGGATATTAGGATTATGTTTGTTCAGAAATTGTTAAAAATGAGACAATATATGGTGTTTAGTTGGTCAGAGTCATAGATATCTTATATTGACTGTACACTAGATAGCACATCTCTTTTAGTAAAATTGAAGCCAAGAATATTCCAGTGGTTACTCCCATTTGAATAGATGGTGGCCATGTTGGTAGTTCCCACTAGCTAATAAATGCTTAAAAAACAACAATAACTTTCATCATTTGAATAGTCTAAAAATGTATTTGGAATAGGTTCAATTTAATATTTAAGTTCCCTGTTTAAGAAATAGAAAACATATGAATCTTCTCATTTCATGGGAATGACTTGAATCACAGCTTCAATTTTTTAATTGCAGAATAATTAGATGAACTATAAGATATCTATGATGAGAGTCTCAGCAAAATATTTATTTGGGTGCTAATATCCTTACATAATATTAATTCCCCAACACTTAAACAGATCACCAAATGTGCACTCGCACCCAATAGTAAATCCATCCCTGTGTTACTGTATGTTATGCACAGTAAGACTGTTATGTTATGGTGTTTTTGTGCAAATGTTAATGTGACATAATTATGCACACTTGCAACTATTACTTTAGTTAGTTTACTTTCTAGTTTGATGTTACACATTTAAAGTTTATATCTTCATTTCACTTGGATTTGTAAAGAACATATAGTTTTACTAAAAGCTTTTGTTTTCAATCGTTATGTGCCTAGGTCTACAATAATTTTTTCATGATAGTTCAAATTAGAAATATATTCATTCGCATTCAAACAGAAAGTCACACTGTTTGTTGCTTATTACAAGAGAAAAATAATCTATTTTTGAAGTTGGGGTCATCCTTCATTATCAGCATTTTTAAAAGCCTACAAAGTGCAGGAAAACAATTGGGCATAGAGGGAGGTTTGCCTTGACGATTAGGTTTTGGTAGATAACAGTAATGTTTTATTAAAGCTATCAAATGTGGCCAGACATCCCTCTATTCCTGGGTTAAACTGCCACCCCAGAGTGTATGCTTTTTTCTGACCCCCCCAATTGAAATTTGATATAAATACAGTGGTTGCATGCACAGAGATATACACCTACACAGTGGATATGCATTCATCATTATTTTATATTCTCTTCTCAAGACATGCATTGTCGTTAAAATTGACCCCTTCCTCCTGAAGTGAGCTTTCTATACTTTTGAAAATGTTGATAACTATGGATGAGCCTAATATATATATATATATATATATATATATATATATATATATATATATATATATATATATATATATATATATATATATATATATATATATATATATGTGTGATTTACATAAAATATATGTAAATATTGCAAAGTATATTTAACTTTAAACATTGACTCTTTCTTTTAAAAAAATAAATGCGTCTTTGCATTCCGAAGATTCAATCTTTTCAGGGTGTGGAATAAATCGCTCATTTGGCACATTCAAAACACCTGATGCTGTTGCTGCTTCTTGAAGCTGTTCCTCAGTGATTGGCCAACCTAAAAATACAAAGTGCAAAGGTTTTAAAGGTTTGAATTTGGATACTGATTTAAATGCACACATGGTACAAAATGTGCAATTACCACTTATAAAAATGATCAACATATATATGTTCAGTATGGCATAACATCCAAATGTGCTGTTCGATAGGTGCAGTATATTAATTTTGTAAAATGCTTACCGCATTTCTGAAGACCATATTCTTGTGGAAATGCAAGCATGTGGTTGGGAACTCCATCTGGAAGGTTTGTGTCCTGCTTTCTTATTCTGTGTGGATTCCAAACAGTATTTCGAAATTCGTCCAACTCTCTCTGAATAACTGGTATCATTATGAATGCCATCAATGATCTAAAACAGAACAATTAAAACTGAGGGAAAAGTATGGCAAACTGTTGCATAATTTGTACGGTACCCAAATACAGTTATGTCTGCTTGGTCTCTTATTAAAAACTCAGTGAACATTGCTGGTTGGTGCATAATACATTTAATCAGGATATACTGTACTATCAAGTTTGAGAATGAACATATGGCCTTGCAATAATAAGCCTTCTGTTGGGCCATAAATATTTACAAAATGAATGTACATTGAAGGCATGACTTGATCAGCAAGCAAAACTAGTGTATATATACCTACCGATCGTTTTCA
The DNA here is from genome assembly GCA_902702795.2 of Paramuricea clavata. NCBI lineage: Eukaryota > Metazoa > Cnidaria > Anthozoa > Malacalcyonacea > Plexauridae > Paramuricea > Paramuricea clavata. The sequence continues at coordinate 5,672 of CACRXK020015991.1, read as the reverse complement.
TCATGTGGGTCATAATAAAGACGGTCCTTCAAAAAACTTAGTTGTTCTTTAAAGTACATCTCCATCCTTTCATGAATCTCTCGCCACCATCTTTCTATCTGCATGATTAGATAATAGATATTATATATAATATAATATATACTTCAATTCAAACTTTATATTCCAACTCTGGTTAACATTGTGGGAGCGGGGGTGGGGGGGGAGTGTTTCCATCTGTTCCTATGGTCACCGCCTAGTATCCCAGGTATTCTGAACCAATTTCTTTTATCTTGGGAGACAACTATATTTTGGCCAATTTCATATAAATTTATCATTTATTTTAAATTTATAAGTACTGTGGTTTTACCTGATTGGAAGTTGAAGGGCCATATAGTATGGTATCAGTCGGTTCCATATCACCGTGGTGTCTTCTTAAGAAAGCATGCATAGTGCATAGTACGGTGGTTTCAGTCCCTTTGTCAAGTCGTAAAAAAGTGGATATCAGTCGAGTTTCATACAAATGCTCAAGGTAAAACCGACCAATCACATCAGGGTCACTATTTGTTACCCAAACTCGAAGCCATAATATTTTTCGGCTGGCAGAATCAATCGAGCCATATATAGCGATAGGGTAGGTGCTGTTCTGGTACCCCATTAGCTTGTCGTGCCCATCAAGGGAGTGAAGCCAGTTAGAGCCTTTGGTTGTGAAATGTCCTGTTCTTTTTTTCTTCTTGGCTGCTGGGGCTCTAGCTTCAACACCGTCCGCATCGAGATCTTTCATCATCACATAAACCAAATCGCGAGGCACATTCGATCCGTGATTTATTCGAATCTTCTTCTGCATTGGTCTATACCCTATCAGCTTGCTTGGACCGTCTAATTCCGTCGAAACAGCTTCTCTCACTTCCTCCACAGTTACTTCTCTATCCGAATAAAAAATATCAAAATGTCTAAGGCGACGATCAAGAGATCGTACGCTCCATGGATACTGCCCAAAATTTTCCTTAACAAAGCTTAATATCTCTTCTCTTTTTAATCCCTCTCGAACATACTGAACTAGTTTCTCTTTTAATTCCTCATCGTCTTTCCAAGAAGCATCACAGAGAGCCGCCATCTTGTACAAGTGCTTCCATATATTGACGGTATTTCTTTTTGGTAATGACAATCCCATGGAAACACTGACGTGGAAACACTGACGCGCGCAAAGCATCATGGTGTACTGTGGCAGCGATAGGCTTTGGAGAATTTAATTTTACTTTGATTTGTGTTTTATTTTGCTTTTAACTTTATTTCTTATTCAATTTTCATTTACGTTTGTAAATGAAAATGATAATTATTATTTTTTACATTATTTTTTATTGTAAATGTATTTTAATTTTAATTTAAAACACTTTTTATTAATTCAGAAAAAAAGATATGAGTAAAATTTGAGTGGCAGCGATGGGCCACCATACTGGTCAATAAACAGAAATGTATTTTATTTCATACTATTACAATTTTATTTTTATACTATAAAAATAAAATATAAACATGCAGCATAGAATATTCAAATTCGAGGCAAAATTATTGTTGAATCGGTTTATTTATAAGATTTTATAACAAATAGCAACTATAAAAGTTTATACCTTGTCTTGACATCGCTTTATTCTGTTAGCCAATGCTTTTAAATTTACATATTTTAGAACCAGTTCCTTTCCTGGTAGTGAGTGCTGAGCAGGCCGTTTTACTATAAACAAATTTTAGGAATTGCTAACAACTTTGAAAAATATATCGTTGCACATTCGGTCACAGTCAGAAAAATGTTCATAGTATGTTGTACCATCGCTTGCAACTAACGATGAACAGTCGCTCATAAAAACATTCGCGAGATTAGAATCTTCAATGTTTGTCAAGAACAACAACACTTAATTGTTGTTTCCCATGTGTACAATAATAAGTAACAAAACTTTGTGTGGTGTGAACGTGTTGGGCTAGAGACCTACTGGAAACCTTTACAGGCTTTTTAATGAGAATAGAGAATTTTTATCTGCAACTGTTCACCCTTAGTTGCAACCGACGGTATTTGACAGCATAAAATTGCCTGTGGCTGTGATAACTGATATAAATAAAATACAGTCTGGTTATACTGACTTGAGCGTGTCATGACAAACTCTTTATTGGAAAATTGTGAAGAAATAGTCGAATATAGAGGGTCAAATATCATACTTCAACTTGTATATCTACAGTATCATTGGTACATAGCGTTGTGAAGACAAGCCTTTGCTTACCTTTCGCTTCAGCAGTCTTTTCCATGCTTCTCTACGCTTTCCCAGGCGAGCTTCTCTTTCCTCAGCAGTCTCCTCGAGCAAACATTGTCGTCTTCACTCCCTCCTTTTCGCTAGACGCTCGGCTTTCTTGTCGTTTCCTTGCCGCTCTTCATTTCTTTTCAATTGGTATTTGATACCGTAATTGTTTTGTTAAACTTTTTATAGAACAAATTGCTTTGAAAGCTGTCAGAGTTTTTTGCAAACGTCAGTTGAAGTTGCCATTTGTCATACGACAACAAATTTTAAATTTGACCAATCAGTGTTCGCTATCCATGACAGTCTGCCATATTTTTGTAATCAGTGAGGATGACCACCCACTCAAGTTCGTTTGTCACGCCCGCAATATTTGATGAACTTTAGACTTGGCTAATGCTTTCGTTTCCCCGGGTGTAAATAGCCGGGGGGAATTAGTACCCTCGCACCGCGCTTTGCGCCGTCGGCTCGGGGATAAAAGTCACGTAACAATGTTAGATGGTAATGTTTGTCCATATCTTTCGGGTTGCTTTCTTACTCTTGTGGACCGTCGAGGGTACATATTCATACCGTGATCACGATTGTTGTTATTACGGTCATTCATGTTAAACTGCACTGTTTCCTCTGGAGTACGCTGATTGTTATTCTCTGTACTGAAATCGTCGGTTTCCTCTGACGTATCTTCATCATCTTTGCTGGGTTTGGGTATCTTTTTAAAATGTGAAACATTTCGTTCTATTTCATGTCCATCTTTATTTCTAGCTCTAACTACTGTTTTGTTCCGATAAAAAACAACAAGGTGTTTGATTGAAATTTGGTGTTAGTTTATTTACCTTGGTTTGTTTCACTAACACATAGTCTCCCTCTTTGATTCCACTTTCCTTTGCATTCCTCCTTTCGTTTGCATATCTTTTGTTATACTTCTGTCGCTTGTTTTCATTTTCATGAGCTTCCTTATGTTGGTTCACAATGTTCTTCCTGTGAAGAATGGGTAACTTGCCTTGTACCGTCTGATTGAAGAGTAGTTCAGCCGGAGGAACACTGGTAGTACTTTGTGGTGTCATCCTATACTGTAGCAAGAATCTATTGAGCTCTTGCTTCCATGGGCGACCTTCTATTTTGGCTGTTTTGAGTGCTTTTCCAAGGGGTTGCATAAATCTCTCAACTTGGGTGTTGCCTTGATGGAGTAGAAAACTCGGGTTTGATTCCCAGTGACTTTAAAGTGCCTATATCACTTGTGGGATCTTTACGGATTTGAAAAGAGTGCAAAAAGTTATAGAACAAGTTCTTCAACCTTTTTTGATTTAGTTCAATAGTTTCTGAGATATAGGCCCTCAAACATGGCAATTTTGACATTTTTTGAAAAAAATCCGTCGTACTCAATTTTGCTTGGGGGCCTGGGACTCAGGAACGCGAGCATAAACAAACACTATAGATTATATTATAATTTGCTGCTATAACTTACTAAAATGATAATTTTTGCAAGAAAAGTCGGTTTATTTAACTCAAAATCGTGTTCCAGTACTGACAAAAGTTCATATATGATTGCACTAAATATAAAATCGTGGTGAAACACACAAAACGACTTCAAAATCAAATTTGAAAGTGAGCGTTCTTAAATGTCGTCAAGCATCGCCGAACATGAAAGAGTTGGCATTACTGAAGAATATGTTTTGAAAGCTAGAAGAATATAATAGGGATGTAAAGAAATTATTTATAGATGGAACGGGCTTAATCGTATTAGTTCTGGGTAAGTGAATCAAATATTTTCTATTTGTAAATATCATGTGATAGTCACATTTATGATTTGGCAATTAATAATATTCTGCAACTGCAAGTAAATAAACGAAAAATTGTGTGTATTTTAGATTCAATACTAATAGCTTAACTATTGAACAACACTATAAAATTTGATATAGACAAGGGATAACCGGTTTGATTTGGCCATTCACAAAATATGCAGGATTTGATTCTGTTTGCCTCAATTGGTTTTGATCTGATCATTTGAAAACCTGTGTTGCACAAACATGTGGTATAAGCTGATTCAAAGGAGAATTAATTTTTGAGAAATAAGAAATATAATTTTAAAGCACGACTAACCACAAATATGATTTTTGGTGTGTGCAATATCTGTGTCATTCGTTCGAAGAAATGTTATCTCAATAATAAAAAATCCCTTCTTCATCGACCTTTTCACTGTCAAAGTTTCCGAATATGATGTCATTAGGTGAATTTTTACCAGTGAGCTCTATATATATATATATCTGGAGTAAGAACTTCAGTCATTCGGTCAATGAGAAAAGTGAAGCCAAGATGGTGGCCATTGACATCCAATAACTCTGAAGGTCGTAAACAGTTTTTATACCATTTTCCCCAGCTAATTCCAGTGTTTTCTAACGGACCGTATCACTAATTAAATTTTCAGTTCATAAAATCACAATATTATTCTTTAAATTGAAGTCAAAATACGAAATTTCAACACACTCCTTGCCAAGATGGCGGAAATTCAAGGAGCTATTGGACGTCAGTTTCAGTCCCTTTCTATTGTTTTTGTATACGCGGTTAAGACGAAACTGGCTTCACTTTGAGCAACCAAGTTTCTACTCCAGATATATATGGAGCTCACTGATTTTTACTATAAAGATACATTACATTTCTTCTTAGAATTATGACCCAAATATCACACAAACCAAAAATTCTATTTGGGGTTAGTCCAACTTTAATTAATGCATGCTTGATTTTTTTGTCATTGACTTGCATTTAATAAAGCTACAGCACACATAGTGCACAAATAATATCTAGTCTATTTTTTTCAAAAAAAATCAACAGACAAAGGAGTCAAAGTCATGAAAAAAAGAAATTCATGCTACTGTGTACAGGAAAATGTTGATTTACAAGAACAGCTTAGGAAGACAGGTTATACAGAATTGAATAATAGTTGAAGGATCCCTTACAAAAATAAACTATAGTTTTTTGGAGAAAAACTATAGTTTTTGGTAGAATACTATAGTTTAAAAAAAAACTATAGTTAACTTCAAAATAACTATAGTTTTTTTCCAATAAACTATAGTTTTATAACCCAAGGGAACTATAGTTTTTTGAAAACTATAGTCGAGTTTAGACAACTATAGTTTTTACCACTAGCATATATTTTAGTTTCATAACTAAAGGACTATAGTTTTATGAAAACTATAGTTCTTTACCAATACACTATAATTTTATGAAAACTATAGTTCTTTACCAACATACTGATAATTTAATGAAAACTATTGTTCTTTGTTCTTTATATATATAGATATATATATATATATATAGATATATATATATATATATAGATATATATATATATATATATATATAGATATATATATATATAGATATATATATATATAGATATAGATATATATAGATATA
>CACRXK020015990.1:0-11745 GCA_902702795.2 Paramuricea clavata | reverse complement strand
GGGGGGGGGGGGGGGGGGGGGGCAGGAGCTCATATTCATATACTTGTGTTCTGCATCATTTACTTCTTTTGAATTTGATTGTTTTTACGGTCTGCGAACATGAATATATGAATATGAGCCCCCCAAAATATCGATCTTCCTACGACCATGGCCATACTTATCCGAGCAGGCTCCCGCAGGCTACAAGTAGTTTATGTTTGGTATTGTATTCTATTCTATTCTACTTAGGGGCCGACCATTTAACTTTTGAGGGGGATGGGAGGGGTGATTTTGAAAAAAACATTTCCTGCAAGGCTATTCTGAACAAAACAAGAAAGCCTGCACTAACAAACTGGGGGGAAAAATATCCTGCCCCAGTATTTGGTGGGGGGAAAATGTTGCAAAACAGCATGGTTGCAGGGATCGATTTGACCAGTCCAAGAAGATCAGCTGGTTTGATTTTCGGAGACTAGTGTAAGGTAATTTCTTGTTGGAAAACTCCTCAAAATAGCTTATCTGAGCTTCACGAAATCCAAAATTTTCTGGGGGGGCATGCCCCCAGACTCCTCTAGAGGCTTGCACCTTCGGTGGTCGACTCAGTTGTCTCAGAATCCTAGTTAATATTGGCCTGATCTGCTGCCCTATGGCGTATACTTATTAGTTAAACCATGCATATATATGCTGCATGGTAGCTGCAGTGATACAGTCTTGCCGACTGGAACTTCTCCAGGTCCCCCGCTAAATATGTCCCCTCCAGTTACACATCCGTAAAGAGGCCCTGAACCAAATCTTATACCTCATAGAAATATGTATTCTTAAAAGCAATGCATGAAAACTCAACGTTAACTATTATTAATTAAAGAATCTAAATAGTATAAGCTATTGAAAAAAAATGCTGCGAAAGAGAGAGTGGCAAAAAAATATCGTACATGGTGATGGGATAGGGGGAAAAAATCTTGCACATAACGATCCCATATCAAGAACACAAATTCCCTTCCAGCAGTAAATCTCCCACCTCCTCCCCCCTCAAAAGTTAAATGGTCGGCCCCTTACTGGGGTTTCTTTCGCTTTAAGAGATTTCACTCCAGTTATAAAGTGAGGTCATCGGCGAAGGTAAAGTATTTCAATTTCCGAAAATCAAAAGTAATTCAGGTGCAAAACGTTATATTCTTGACTTGCAACCAATCTCCTCCTGGTACACACCAGACAATGTTCATCGATAAAATCACAAAATAGACATGACATGGTATATCTATTCTGTGATAAAATATTCTTTTGTGCCATGCCACCTGACATGGTGGCTGACGTGCAAGTCAAGAATAGAGAAAATGTAAAAATCAGTCCAGTCCGTCGCCCAGCGGCTACGCTCGTGTTCCAAGATCCGCCATGTAAAGTGTAGTGAAATGTATCTCATCGTAATATTAAATCCTAAGAAAACTAAAGCCTCTGCGGAGGAGAGAGGTCCAGTCCAACTGTCCAGTCCAGTCCAACTGTCCAGTCTAGTCCAACTGTCCAGTCCAGTCCATGTTTTGTACTATGCCTCTTTACGCTAATATTAAAAGTGTCATTGTCAATTTCTATCCAAACGCACTATTCTCTTTTGTACCAGTGGATGCGCTATCAGCATGCTTTGTGACTTGACTATTGACACTAACTGCGCACTTGATATTTATTGTAGAGCATGAATAAATTTGATACAAAGACTGAACACATTCGCAATAACCTGATTAATTAATTAAAATTCGATTCTTGTTACTGATTATAGAATATAGTGTAGGCAGGCGTTTTGGATTGGGTTCCAATATACTGATTTTATTTGCGAATACTGTTCGATTATAGTTACACGTAATTATACCTAATTACAGAAATGATAACTGGCATGGTCATGGTTGTGTTGTTTAAGCCATTAAACATGCAGTTGCAGTACATTAGTTACAGTAATTGTTCTACTGCATGTTACTGTACTATCAGTTGCAGTTATTGTTTTGTGGTTGCAGTTGCGTATAGTTCTTTGTTTAATTACTGAATGCTGATGCAGTACAACTGCATGCCGACTGCGAGGGAAACTGTATTGTTACAGACACAGTAATGGTTTTACTGTTTAGATTTACATGCCAAACTATCAAATATAGTTCGTATAATTTGATCTCGTCTCTTTCAACACCATTCGCAGGCTAAAAGTAAAACCCTCTTTCAACACCATTCGCAGGCTTATTTGCCATTTTGGGGGTACTGCCTCTCCCAAGTCCCAATTCTGAGATTGTACGCGCCACAAAATGCGTCGACTTTTTATCAATGTCGTTGTGTGTATAATGGTAAATTTACAGCCAGTTACAACTTTGAAAAGTCGCTTTTTACGATTACGATGACGATATATTTTCTTTGAGAAAATTAATGATAACAAACATTTTTAATAAGCTTCATGACCAACGCACATATCTCTTTCAACGATTTAAGGCATCCTCGTCCCCAGGGGCTTTCGGCCGCGCGCGTCCTCCCTAATTTTCAACGAGTGACCGAGTGAAAATGGCTCTGGGGACAAGAATTCGATTTAAAGTTATGTTGAATTCAAAATTACCTTATGGCTATGTGCCCTTTTCTGAATTATCTTAAACATTCTTTCGGATATTTAAAACAGGATAGGAAAATGTATTACCAAATTTTGTCACTTGTGATCTACCTGGCATCTGGAGATATAATATCGGATGGTCGAACCTCAATTTTGAGAAAGATTTCCAACAGATTATTCTTACCGCCTTACCAAGTACCTTCGCTGCCATTATGTGTGTAAGACTAACGTGCCAAACTGTGCTTCACCACTTTTTCTTTTATGTCGTCAAATAACAATGTCAAACATCTTGATCAATTTCATCAGGGAGCCTTCCTCCTAGATTTTTTGCAACTTTTTCTTCAGTAAAGGCTGATTTCCACTGTTGCGTTTTTCATACGTACGTATACGCACGTAAAACTTTAAATCCGTTTAAATGTTACTTATGAAATAACCAAATAAATAAACCAACAGAATTTAGTGTTCCGCAAGTTTTAGTATGCATTTGTTAACTTATTTGTAAAATATTTAAAAAATAGAAGGATTCAAAGTTTTACGTGCGTACGAAAAACGCAACAGTGGAAATCAGCCTTAATTCTAGGTAACGGTTCTTGAATATGCTTGACCCCCAATGACTCGAAAGTGATCCAGATTTTTTGTGTTCAAAAAATGATACTTCAAAGTAAATAGTTAAAAAAACAGTTCGGAAGAAAAGGGTCATCTTAATTGAAGTTAAAACTCATTTTGTTTAGTTCATATTGTATTGAATTTCTGTAGACGACTTTTCCACATCGGAATGTGTTTTATATATTTTTTGAAATTTTCGGCCACGGTTTCAGTTCCGGAAAAAAAAAGAGGGAAACACTTGTGAGTTGTGGGTGTAAGTACAGTCAGAAAAATGTCAAAAATGTGCGACAAAAAATATCAAACAAAACTCCTTGACTTTGGCTCAATTAAAATATATCGATTCACTTTGTAACTTCCTACACCTTTGAAATTTGCATAATAAATTATTGAATGCAAATTTCATCATGTTTATATTGTGTACACTCCTTCAACATGTACGTTGAACTGTGTCTATCTTCCATATGATCGAGCTGTATGTTAACCTCGTGTAGAAATATCTCCTGGACAAGTGGTTATGGTAAGATCTTACTTTTACTTCTTAGAAATTTTAAAAGAATTACGGACGTAATAAGCAGCTAAACGCTATAAATTCTTCCTCAATATTCTGTGTTGACAGATGAGTTCACAAGTCATTTCCTAATCAAAAGGAAACATGATTTGTGAAGTAGTATTTTCGTTCTCCTTTCGCTTTCTTATGAGTTATGATGTATCGTTTAATGTTACAATGTTAGTATATTGAGATTTGAGTTGATTGCTGAGAGTACTTCAGGTGAAAATACTCGGTTCGTGCCGTGAAGTAGGACGCTTATAAGCACTTCATTTTGTAAACAAAACATAGATCTCGACGTAGGCAATAGTCTTATATTGCAGAAATGAAATACCATATAGTATTGCAGCATTGTTTGAACAGTTAAGTTGCGAATCAGTTAAGGAAAGCCTACGTGTGTAATATCATATAAAGTAGGTGGTCGTTCGGTTGCCTCGTGTAAGATAGGATGAGAGGGCGAAGACGAAGAACCGCCGTCTCATGCCGTGTGACAGACGCTGCGAAATCAGTTAAGACTTAGTTAAGCCAGAGTTTCTTTGTTAATATTTATTTTGTTGCGACTTGGAAAAAGCATTTTTATAATCTACTGGTAATAAATATGTCTTTCTAAACCTCATAATTTATAAAAGCAAAAGTACGTTCTAGTTCGGTAGTTTGAACAATTGTATTCTGTAAGTGTTCCCTGCTGTGACAATAAACTCAAGGAACGTGGGCTGCCTGTAGTTATAAATTCCACGAGTGCTATTGCAGAGGATTAATTTGTCACACTAGACTGTCAAAGGCCCAAAGGTCAATAATACTTGGATTATCTTTTTATCAAATAAATGTCAAATAGTATAATGAATTGTGGTTGCCTGGCCACCGAACCAATATCAAATCCCAACCGCTTTGTCTCCCCAGTCTCAAGCTACCTGATGAGAAATTCAATTACTGAATTGATCACAACAGTTGAAATCCACCCAATTTTAAAGCATTATTAGGAAGCATTCCTCCTCAATAACTCTTACTTCTTCACTTGTTATTGGCATTGACTTGCCAAAACTTTTCTAGGATTAGCATATACTGAAACTCCGCATCCATGGCTTCAGCACTGCCCTCCCTTAGTGGTGCTACCCTTTTGCCTTGATCAACTGTTGCACTTGCAAGGGTGTCAATCCATCCCAAAAATTGGGGGGGGGGGACGGACTCCAAACTAGGAAGGTCCGGAGGTATGCTACCCGAAATTTTGGTATACTGAAACGGCATTCCAGCGTTTTGGAGGCACTTATAAAGTTTTATTTTATAGTAGAGAGTGAGATACTGAAAAATACACAGTGAAATATTTTCCATATATTCACTTGTGAAGATATCGATCACGTGACTTTTTCCAATTTGCTTTTGAGCGTGAAATTTCACAATCTTTTTGCTTGGGACTATATGCAGGGTGTATAAAAAAAAACTGAACAGATTTGAAGTTGCTCTCAATTTTGCAAAACAGCTATTAGTATCCAGTTTTTTATGTATATAGCTTCTTTGATAATGTAGAATAATGAAAAAAATTTTCGAACTCGGATTTTGTGAACCAGGGGTGTGTGTTTTTTCCAACAAACTAAAAATGGCTTGCGCGCGAAATTTAAAAGCTTCAATCATATTTTGAGAAAATAGATTATTATTATTATTATTCAATGAAGTATTCCCGGAGAGGGTTTTTCAATACCTATTTACAGAACGAGTAGTTATATTAAAATTCCTATTTATAGCGTTTATTAAAATCTATTTGTCTATATTTATCACGATCTATATTTATATACGATCAGAAGTATATTTACATATTTATCATTTATTTAAAATCTATTAAATCTATAATATCAGAAAATGTAATTAATTGTTGTTTAGCATCTTCTACTTTAACTCAGTTTTAAATTCGGCCAAGGTAACTTTTTAAGGTCTTCATCCAAGTCATTCCATAACTTCACCGCTCTGTAATAAAAGGTTCTTTGTCCTGAAACTGTTTTGTGTTAAGGGATGTGTAGCGCTTTATTATTCCTTGTATTTAGATCGTGAATTTCATTTCTTTTTATAAATAATTTGGATCAGTAGATAAGGTGGTGCTAATCAGTTCATACATTTGTATCAGTATTAGTGTCTCTCTATATTTTAAGTGTTCCTCCACAGGAAGCCAGCGAATTGCCCGTAGTGCTCGTGTTACATGATCATATCTTCCAGTATATTTGTCAATATCCTACAAGCAAAATTCTGTACTGCTCTCAATTTCTTTATATTTGTTGCAGAAGCTAGTGTTTGACCATACTGTAGAGCAATAATAAAGTTTGGTCATTAATAAAGCATTGATAATTAAGCGAAGACTATCCCTATCAAAGCTATCCTTTACTCTGTTTATCTGACACAGCTTGGCCATACAAGATGATACAACATTTTTGATATGGTAATCGTATGTCAGATAACTGTCTATGGTTAATCCCAGCCGAGGTCTTTGGCATTTGTGGTTGGTGTAATCTCTTCTCCAAGAAATGTAATTGTCGTCTCCTCAAGGAGCTTACCGAGCAGTTGACGAGTTCCTATCAAGAGTAACTTTGTCTTCTCGGGGTTTATCAACAGTTTATTTTCGAAAAACCAAGTTGCGACCAATTTGAGGTCCTCCTCTATCTTTGTTTTTGCATTAGCAATATCTTCAATTGGAAATGACATAAAGATCTTAGAATCATCGACGAATGATTCCAACTCAGATACTTGTGGTACTCTTGAGAGGTCATTTATATAGATGCAGAACAATAACGGTGACAATATTGCAATGAGGCACTCCGTGAGTGATTATTAATTGGTAAATAGATGGCAAATGTGTTGGGTTTTTAATTACTGTACAAAATTTCAGACAATTTGCTTTAGTTTAAGTCCTTTAACTATTCATTTTTTTCTAAAAAGTCAGTCTTTCGCATGCTTAAATAATGCCTTTACCTAATTTGCATATTGCTGACATATGCAAATTAGGCAAAGCACGGGCAAAGGCATTAACTAGGCATGCATATAGCTGATTTTTAGGAAAAAATGTAAGTTTGCGTGAATATTTAAATGGCTTAAACTAAAGCAAGTTGTCTGAAATTTTGTATAGTAATTAAAAACCCAACAACTTTTCCATCTATTAACTCAAAATATGATTAAAGCTTTTAAATTACGTGCGAAAGCCATTTTTAGTTTGTTGGAAAAGACACACCCCTGGTTCGCAAAATTTGAGTTCGAGAAATTTTTTTCATTATTCTACATTATAAGTATCCAAAGAAGCTATGTACATCAAAAACTGGATACTAATAGCTGTTTTGCGAAATTGAGAGCAAATTCATATCTGTTCAGTTTTTTTGATACACTCTGTATAATAAACAGAACATTACACGGTGGCTTGAAGATATGACTTTTATCTTCTCGTGTTAAAAACAATATTTTACTGCTCGTAAAATAGTGTTTTCACCACTCGAAAATAAAAGTCATATCTTCGCACCGCCGTGTAATATCCTCTATATATTACAATGTGCATGATCTTAAATCCATTTTTAACCAGTGTGAGAAATCCGCTAAAAACCAACTGATGTCCTAGCCTGTAAACAGACGTTGCTCTCGACAAAACGCGCGCTTTGTCGAGAGCAAAGTCTGTTCACGGGCTAGGACATGCATGTCCTCACCTTTATTTTAATGATCAATAATCTATTAAATTAACCATTTCCCTTATTTTGATGATAATCATCTATTTAAGGGAAACTCAGTTAAAACATAATAATTTTTAAGTATTTACTATTTTACATTTGACAACTGTGAACAATGTGGGCAGCAAAACGTTGTTCAAGCCTGTTTTCAACAGCATGGCGTTTTTTGCTGTGTAGATTATTCTATCTTTACAACCATTGTGATACTACTTTTTTTAACTGTGTTTATCCTAACCCACACTGTGGGAGAAAACCGGAGCACCTGCATGGAGAGAACCCACGACTTTCGGGACTTAATAACTATATTATCTGAATACATCTAATCAAAAATCAAATGGGTAGCTATCGTGGATGGTGTCTTTATTATCCATGGCAGCTATATATACCACCCAATTTGACCATATAATTATAAATCATAACATACTACCTCTAACATACTCAATGCTCATTTACTGTTTCATATCTTTGTCTATCTTGTCTATTTTTGTTCCTTAGTTGATACGGTTTAATTCAGTTGGTGTACTGTAAAGAACGATAGCCGGTTCAACATAAACATAGCAGTGGAATGTATTCAGGTGTTGTGATGAGACAAAAGACAAAACAAGAGACGTGTGCGGAGGAACACGATTCATTTCATGATAAGCGTAGATTACTCTCGTACTGGAAATCATTGGACTCCTCTTCCTGTCCAGTCAACAATGAAACTGGAAATGACGTTAAGAATGAACTTCTGGCAGAACTAAGAAAGTGTTTAACAGAATTGGACGATTTAGATTCACTATCGAACACCACAGAGCAAGATGTATCATCTTTGCAAAATGAACAGTTGAGCCTTCTAAAGCAGCTCGGAGAGTATTCGGCGTATTTTACACCAGGAACTTTGGATTTAAATGATAATTTAAACAGTAATAACAAAGCTATTGATGCATTAAGAGCAGAAAGGAAATTGTTGCTAGAAGAAAATGAAAAACTTGTAAAGCAGATGGAAAAACAGAAAAAAGAATACAAGTCTTCAAGTGGAGAACAGCAAAACGATATTGAAAAGTTGACAAGGGTAAATAGTTATCTTCTCATACCTTTGATTTGTTCATTCATGCGTCGCTTGATGTCTTAGGTTTTCTTTTCAGGTTTTTTTAATTTTTTTCGAGAGTTCTATCTCTTGTTGCGGTATTCGTCTTCTTGCATGTTTTCATCGCCTATAGCACCTGCCTGATTAACATACTGTTGTTTCTCCTTTCCATCTGATAGTATCTTTCTTACAGGAAGTTCAAAATTTCAATATATCCCGACGAAAACTGGAACGCGAGTTGCTTCAAATAACGAAACAAAAGAACGAAAATGAAGCTACGATTAATTCTCTTCGCCAGGATATGAAGGCTATGAAAGATTCGCATGAAGCAGAAATGAAGAGATTAAGTAATGTAAATGATCAGGTCTCGCAAGACAACAGTGAGTTGGTTGAGAAAGGCAAGGAAGCCACGGAGAGTCTAAAAATTGCGCTTCATCAGCTAACTGAAGAAAAGAAAGCAATGCAAGGGCAGAAAAAAACTAGTTCTGGCAAAGACATTCGGGAAATTGAAGCTCCTTTAGAACGAGCTAAGAAAGAAAGGGAAGCATTTCGACAACGATGTGAAAAAAGCGAAATACTTCAAAGGACTTTGCAAGAAGAAATTTCATCATTGAAGAAGGAAGTGGAAGTAAAAGAAAAGCAACTATCAAGGAGGTCTTATAGAGAAGTCGTGGATGGCGGGGATGTCACGTCATCTGTTGGAGAGAAATCCACCTCGGAAGACGGAGATGAGGGTCTTCAAGGTGGTCAGTCAAGGATATCTCAACTTAAAAAGCACGGGCATATCTTAGAAGAACGGATCAAAGAGAAACACGAAACCATCCTATCGCTGCGGAAGGAGAATGCACGAGCTAATGATATCGCGATGGAAAAATCCTTGGAGCTTTCAAGGACTAGACGAATTTTAGAACGGAAAATTGAAAAACTAACAAACGAAAATTATGAATTAAAAAAGAAGTTTTTGATTCCGAGTAGTTCTTGCATAAGGAATAAAAACACAGGAAATAAACAGGAGAGTCAGAAACAATTAGAGCTTAAACAACGAGAAAGAAATGACGAAGAAGTTCTGGAAAGAAGACAACGTAGGCGGTCTAATCCTGAACGTTGGGCAATTGATGCAACATTAAAACGTTTAAACAACGAAAACCCATCGTCGGATACCTATAATGATACTTCTACTGGAACAATATCAAAATTGAAGGGAAATCAAGTTGAGAAGCCTGATAATCAAGATTCGGGGAGGAGCACACTGAATGTTCCACTTGATGTTACTCCAAGGAGAAGAATCGGTGGAAAATTCATTAGAGCAAGTTCAAAAAGACATAGTGCTGACTTGGGGAAATTAATGTCAAGACCAGAACCAGTTATTAACAAAAAATCGGAAAGGTAAGTTCTGACAACAACAACAACGACAACGACAACGAAAACAACGACAACGACAACAACGGGAATAACTGAATTGTGGTGTGCATACCTAGAAAATGCCTAATTTTACAAAGAATGCCAATGCTTAAAGGTCGAGACACACCGGACGCGATTCAAGAACGCGGCGCGATTCTTCGATTTTAACTACCGATAACTTTGATCCTGGTTTAAGTTTTTCAAATACTTAGAAGTGCTATAACATTTTGAGTTATTTGGTCTGCATATCTTTTAAAATTTCCTTTCACTGGTTGTTTTATTAACTTTTAAAAACTGAAAAGTCTTAAAAACTAAAAAATCGCTCCGCATTGTCGAATCGTGTCCGGTGTGTCTCAACGGTCGACCTTAAGTCTTTCTCCTCTTTCGCGTGTAACCTAATAAATAAGTTTGAAAACGGGTAACAGACTTGTATATACAGTGTAAGGTGTAATTGTCGCCCAGTGTACCAAGATTATTGAGAGTGTCATCCCGCAGCATGTAATTAGCTCGGCAAATAAATGATTTAGCATTTGGCTCACGAAATAATAAACACATGTTGTGCATATTCAGTATAGACTATATATAGTATTCAAGTATAGATCAGGATTAACATAAGTAACTGTTCTAACTTCTAAGATTATACATTTAAGTTCAATGACTAGGGCTGGCGATGAACATAATTTGGGCGTGTGTTAGAGTAGAAATATTTCAAAAAGGCATTTTGGGTGCAAGTACATGATTTATATAGGTGTAAGCTGTGGTGTAACTTTTTAGGAGGTTAAGGGAAGTAAATCAGCTTATTATATGTCTAAATTGTGTTTTATCTAGTGACATGTTACTTGAAGATGAACCTGCTACAATTTTTATCAATAAATATCGTAAAAAAAGTGAAGAAGAAGAACACTGGGTATAGCTTATAAAGCGTCCATGTACGTATAGAGTGTACTGTCTTTTCAATATTTACACTACACGAAGTGGAAGGTCATAGACATAGCTGGTAGAGACGGTGGCAATTAAAGTAATTCTAGAATAGTCAGTTCACACCAGGCAAGCCAAACTTGCTTAACTATTGACACGATGGAAATCGCCGTTTACTAGTCCAACTCTCTACCAACTGAGCTACGCAGACAGTTCCGAAATATCACCTATATATATACTCGGACCGATTGATCTATCTATCATGCATATATGTCGTAGCGCAGTAGCGTCTTCTAGGCAAACTGATATCTAGCTATTCATTTTAATTATTTTAATGGCATTATGAATATCTCTTATTGTTCTGGCTTCCCTGAAAAAATATTTTTAACATATTTGATATAAATGTTCGAACATATTTATTTGGTATTATATTGTAATATAAAATATCTCATTCATCTCACAAAACAAAAATAATGTATAGGGGATCTATTATGAGTTATAGCGGTTATAGGCGGTTTGGGCGCATTTAAGAGGGCGGTTTTCGGATATATCTCAGTCAATTTTCATACTTGCATACAGAAAGTTATCGGCAGCAAGCAGGCGCTCTTGCTTTATAAAATTAGTTTAGTTGAGGTTTCAGCTAGTTTTCCTCTTGAAGGTAGTAACACTGAAGTTAACTGAACCCTGCACTGAACCAATATGAAGGATGGTCCATCTTATACTGGACCTTTAGGGAGAAGAATTTAAAACTGATTCACTGCTTGTATCAGTATACAGGGTGTATAAAAAAAAACTGAACAGATTTGAAATTGCTCTCAATATCGCAAAACACCTATTTGCATCCAGTATTTTATATATGTAGTTTCTTTGGGTACTTATAATGTAGAATAATGAAAAAAATTTCTCGAACTCAAATTTTGTGAACCAGGGGGGTGTGTCTTTTCCAACAAAATAAAAATGG
>CACRXK020015989.1:0-11745 GCA_902702795.2 Paramuricea clavata | reverse complement strand
TGAAACTCCATCTGTGTTGTCCAGTGAAAGCCCGGATTTAGCGAGGGAATATTCACTTCTATTGCTGAAGGACTACTTCTTAATTGCGGACATCAAAGATGCTGTTAAGAAAGGGAACGGACAGAGAATAAACCAACTCCACAAACAACTGCTGCACCACTTTAAGACTGATTCTGGGTACAATGCATATGGGGTTGAAATGTTCATTAGCATTATCCAAAACGAGGTTCTGCTTTCAGAAGAAGAAGCCTACCAGTGTACTTGGGCAGCAACGAGAAACTGGACTGGGGGCAAAGAAAAGAACTTAGAGATTGACCTCATGCAGGAAAATCGGAACAGGGACTTGAAAAAATTGATCAAAGGCATGGGTGCAAACAAGACAGATAAGGCGATCGAGCGTGCAAGCAAAGCAGTAGGTGGTGTTAGGAAGGTGATGCAGAATTTTGATGCTCAAGCAGCTATCCACACCAAATCAACTGCCCATAGTCACAAATCTTCATCTTCAGATGAACGAAAGATCATGAAAGACTTGCGAAACTTGAAGCCTTTCACACATGAGAGTGACAGAAAGCATGATGCATTTCCCTGTGTCATCTGACCCATTATGTGATCTTGAAGAAGTGAAATTTAATGACTGGTTGAAACGTCATACAAAAAACCTCTTGTACAATGTTCCAACAATGGAAGCTGATGTTGAAAGTGATGATGAGAGTGAAGGTTAATATCTTGCTCCTCAATTTGTCAGTTTAATTTGTTGTAAATGTTCAGATTATTTTAGTCATCAAAACATTGTTGTTCCTGATATGGGTTAAGTAACTTACATTGTTTTACTGAGCACTATATGCAGGGCTCCAAATGGCATTTCTCTTGTGCCTGGGGTTAGCCTAATATTTGTTTTGTTGCCTAATTTTTCAATTTTTTATTGTGCAATAAAGCAATTTTGCATCAAATGCATGTACCGGCCTAAAGGCCCTAAACTAGCATGTACTAAAAAAGTTCGTGAACCGCTTATTTTTTATTAATCAATCTAAAGAGTCAATCTATACCTTAAATCTTTGAACGCAAATTATTATAATGCCAAATAGGTATGTTAGGCATGCAGATGTTTACTTGGCTGAGGAGTTTCGCTGCTTGAGAAGATTGAGAACAACCTAGTTTTTAGTGTACAAGGGCCTAGAAACAACCTAGTTTTTTGTGCGCAAGAGCCTGAGAACAACCTAGAGTTATTAAAACTAGGTTGTTTCCAGTTTCCTCGCATAAAAAAGTAGGCAATGACGTCTTGTCACGGTTGGAAGCCAATGCGTTGACAATCGTAATAAGATTACTGTAATGAAACATGATCTGACTATCTTGAGCATTTTGGATCAGCCGATAAATATAACCTGATATGAGACATATAAATGCGGTTGTGAAGGCAATGCGTAAGCTGCTTATAAATTATTTTAAAATTTTAAAATATATAAATTATTATGATAGATTTCAATGTACATTTAACAGTTTACTGCAACCTTTCACTGTCATTATTCAAAGCCTAGTTTGTGCTTTGCTTCCTGCCTAATTTTGGAAAGTTTACAAAATACATGTAATTGCCTACATTGGAAACTTTCTGAAAGTGGGGTTTCCAGGCTTAAAGGGCCGCATTTGGAACTCTGCATATGTTTTTTAATTTATTTTGTGAATATTCATTGTAAATATCAAATGTGGGAAAGTTAAACATACTGTAAAAAAATAGAGAATATTTACAAACAAACATGCAGAATTATAGAATTTATCCAAAATGGCATATAGTATTCTGATTCTATGCTAAATTCATATAGTACAATCAACACAGTCGCATACCAAACTGCAATTGCTGCAACATAAGTGTCCAACAACCTGTTCTTCAGTTGTAAGTTCTACATCTAAACAGTCCAAAAGGTATTTTCTCATGCATGAATGTTCCAAGTGGCAATATTCTCTGATATCCTCACTGATTCCTTTCCTGTTTTTGGCAATGTCACGATTATTGTAAAATAACAACACCCGTGATGAAGATCCATCTCTACCAGCTCTCCCAGTTTCTTGCATGTATTCTCGAACAGTTCGGGGTGGTCCAATGTGGATGATGTTTGTAATAGCAGGTATATCCACTCCCATGCCCATTGCAACTGTGGCAAATACAACCCTCAATTTGGAATGTGAATGTCCAAGTTCATTAAGAATTTGCTCTTTCATGGCAGCAGTTTGGGGAGAATGGAACTGTGAGAACAATCTATTCTCAGGGATTGGGTCTGCACCAGTAGGGAAATATTGTTCATGCCCTAAAATTGTCTCAAACAGTCTATATGCAAACCCACACCATCTCAAATTTAGGTAAAAAATCGTCAGTGGATACTCAATTTTCTGTGCTAATAGATTTTTAGCAATTGGTGTTAATATTTGCTCATATGATTCAATATCTGGACCATTCCGAAATACTTTTTCATAGAAAATATTTGGTCGGTTAAGGCTTCCTACAACTTCCAGGGGGTTTCTCATATGCAATGTGCCCTTGATTGCTTCTCGGTCTTTCTTGCTTGCGGTTGCTGAAAGGGCCAGAACAGGAACTGATGGGAAAAGAGCACATAGCATACCAAGGTGGGAATAATCTGTTCTGAAATCATCACCCCTAAAAAATT
Organism: Paramuricea clavata; assembly: GCA_902702795.2. Lineage (NCBI taxonomy): Eukaryota > Metazoa > Cnidaria > Anthozoa > Malacalcyonacea > Plexauridae > Paramuricea > Paramuricea clavata. Next base: position 9,088 of record CACRXK020015989.1, on the reverse strand, counting down.
ACCATTTATTGCCTTTATTAACAAGAAGTGGCTATACACAAATTCATTTAAACAAATGGGTAGGGAAAAATACCCAGGAGCGTACCCTTTATTGCTGTCTTCTTTGGTCTCTAATATCAAAAGCACTCATCCTTTTTTGCATGCCAGTATGCCACAAATGAAAAACATACAAACTTTACCAGTTTATTACAGGTACATTCTACTTACCATTCCAAAATGCAGTGAGCTTCGTCGACGACAATAGCTTCAACCGAGTTTTGGTATGGCACAGACTGGAACAAATTAAATCCTGCCTTAGACGACAAACATGCTTCGGGATGAAGATACAGGATATCGAATAACGTGTCTTTGATGCCAGGTTCATCGACACTAAAATTAGCACCAAATTCTCCGTAATTCTTTTTCAAAATGGTTGCTTTTAAACACGTACTATCATTTATCTTTCTTATTTGATCGTCGACCAGTGAATTTAAAGGCGAAACAACAAGGATAATGGGAGTAGACCAGCTTAAAACAATTTCCCCAGATCGCCTTTGTTCGTAGAGGTTCCTCTCGTTAAGCAATGTTGGCAGCAATTGATAAATCAAAGATTTACCATATCCTGTAGGCAAAACCTGCCACAGTATCTCGCCTATTATACATGGCCTCCAAACACTTTGTTTGTTTCGGTTTCAGATTTATATTGCTGTATAAACCACTTTTAATTACAGCGGAATGAAGGCAAGACAAAAACATATTCGATTCGTTGTGGATTTTATATTTTACACTCCTGAACAAATGTCTTCAGCAACATACATCACACCTGCGAACAGGCTGTTAAAACCACCCACCCCCACTTAGTAAAGTAATTGTATTACGGTCACGTGACCAGCCCATACCAGGGTATTTCGCTTCCCAAGAGCAAATACCCTGGGTACGAGGTTGTAGATAGGTCAGATCAAATGCTTGCACGTCATAATGTAAATCGTAAATGTTATCGATGGTGGAAGACATTATTCTACCACTTAATAGATATGGCAATTGTTAACAGTTTCCTTCTATTTCAAAGCCATCGTAACAGTGACCCGGGTAATCCGGCATTGCATCGTAAGTCCACATATTCTATAGTGGATTTTAGGGAGGAGATAATTAGACAAATTTGTGGGTTAGCAGAGTATGATGGACCTCCAGTGAATGAGCAAATGCAGGCTGTTCCTCCCCATGATCAGTTCTGTACTGCGCATTTAGCTACAACGGCACAGAATGGTGTAAGAAGGAATTGTGTTGTTTGTTATGCCGAAGGTCGAGGGGAGAGGAAGGTTTCTACTTATTGTAGTGCTCCTCAGTGCAATAGGCACATGCATTTTGGTGGTGAACATGATTGTTTTGTAGTATGGCCTAGTAGGGATTACACTGGTAGGAGGTCATGAATATTTCTGCATTTGGTATTTTGGTGGACTGAAACATGTCCAACATCAAATTTGTCAATCAAATTAAATTTGTATCATATTTTCCCCATTATGATTACAGGTCATTCATTGTATGACATACATTTCATTTTTTAATAAAATTTTCCTTACTATTTGTGTTACATTTATCATTTATAGACCTGGAGCGAGGGGGATTTGGCAAAATATTACCCGAAGTGATTATATTTCCCGAGGGGCTTTGCCCCAAGGGAAATATCATCACTGAGGGTAATATTTCGCCGAATCCCCCGAGCGGAGGGTCTATAAATGATATATTATACCGAAAATTAAAAGCCTCCAAGTTGAGAATTAAAAACTTGACACATACCTTCGTGAATACGATGTTTTATTTTCGGATTAACACAAGTGTCGTCGCTTTTCTTTCGAATCACATATCGTTTGGAATATTAATGACAAAGCCCCGGGTTTTAGGTTTGAAAAAGCCCCAGGTTTTAGGTTTAAAATTGAATTATTCATCACTCATTAATACTATTTATGTTTTGTCGGCCATCTTGTTGTCATGCGTGTTGTCCCGCGTGGTCTACGCGAATAATGTTCCACCCCATGTTCCCCGGGGAACATGGGGTGGAACATTGTCAAAAGGAATGCAGGCTCGCTAATTGATGACGTAAGGCGTGATATCGCGATTAATTTCATGCTCACATGGCACAAACTAAGTTTCCTGATTGGACAATTTGAATTTGAGGTATAATATTCATGTATATTCAATTTAATAATTATTAATTATTTGCTTTATTATTAAAAATTGAAAAAAGCATGTTGTGGATGAATTTGATTTCAAGCGGTGTCATTCAATCTCACAATAGTACCTTTGGGTGCCTGTATAAATTCGTTTTTCACTCAATCAAACGGGAAAATTTCCCTTGAACTGGGTAGAACATAATGGTGTCAGATACTTTTAAAAATGTTGTTGCACACATTTTCTGTTTACCGGGGGGGAGGGGACTTTCCCATTTCGGGTTGCCGAATTGCTTAGAATCTTTATTTCGACAAATATTAGAAGGATTTCACTGGAAATATGGGGGGGGGAGGAGTTAAATTCTTAAAGCCTACCCACTACCACTATATAAAAATATATATATATATGGCTCTGGCATGATTAATACATTGGAGACATGTCAATGAAATTGAGGGCACAATTCTGCTATTTCTAAAGAGTGAACTTCAAAAATAAAAGTTTAGTCAATTATTTTGAAACTTGGCACACATATACCATATAACCTAAACGAACTTTTCATAAATATAATGTATTGCACAATTTGCATTGTTTGATCATAATGAGGCAAAATACAAATATAATTGCCATATTTTTGCATAATTTATGCAAATTTATGCATTTTTTGGTCATGTGTCACATTTCAAATATGAACCAACCGTCATCAATCGATAGCTGAAGTCATGAGCTTTGAAACGCATTATGCGCTTAAAAGGGTCAAGTACTCTCGCAGAGAAAATTGCACCGGAATATACCGCACCTATTTATCACGTGAATAGGCTGGTCGAGAAAGAGTAAACCGCGCTGTCTACAATCTTTTAGTAGATGAATTTGGGGATCATTATCTCCTCATGCTTTGTACTTCCCACAAGTTTGAGCTTGCCATCGATGATGCATTTGGATCCTCTCTCTTAAATAACGTGACTGAGAAAGATTATACCGAGGTATATTGGTTGTTTACCATTTACATAGAAAACCCATCCGGTTTGAAATTGTGCTAATGGTAAGCAAAATTTCGGATAGAAAATCCATTGAGATTATGCACTTTCCATTGAATAATTTCAATTGCTAAATCGAGTGGAGCCTGGAACTGGTGAAAAAAATAAAAGAGATCTAAATGGAACAGCATTTACCGGTTGAAACTTTCCAATCGGTAAGAGAGGTCAACCTTTTCAAACAAACCGTTTATTCTGGAAAAGTTCCAGTTGGGCAGTTGAAATATGCTTGTGCCATTTAGTTTCCGTATGGAATCACCGGAATTTCCATGTAAATGGTAAACAACCATTATTTTTTTCAAAAAGTCCCCTTTATGATGGCATCTTTGTACAAGAGGCTTACTGGAACCAGATGGGTGGAGCATCATGTCGCTGCATTGGATTCCCACCTGGACAACTTACCTATCCTTATTGGGTTTTGCGACCAGCAAATAAGAGCAATCCACAACGACACCATTGAGAAACTTGTTCCAACTCTCCAAGGAATAATAAAGCGTGTGGCAAATACAACATCCTTGATTTTTATTGCAGTTAAACTCGACATTCTTGCTAGCATGGTCTTACAGGGCATGGTCTTACAGGATACTGCATTATTATCACCACAGTTTTTGACCACTTGCCAAATGACTGTTGATAATGTCAATAGAATGCGTTCTTTGTTACATAATGAGTGACGTGAATGTGATGTACTGAAGGATGAAAAACTCTTCCCTCGCACAGTCAAGATTATCACTTCACTCAAAGAAGAGAATGCTGAGATCGTACCAGAGCGCCATACGTGATGAGACGCTGCTGCCAACCTAACCTGATTATCAGGCTTTATAGAAAAATAAAGCCTGACACACTTATTATTAAAATACTCTTCCGCCCCCTTCTGCGGCACACGTCATTGATGAATAAGTATCCAATCAAAATCACTTCCGTTTTCAGTTAAATTTACGCGCGTCTTTCAACGGTTTGGTGGGAGAGCATTGAGTAATATACATTCATTAAACAATCACGTAAATGAGATTTTGTAAAGATTGTGGCGAAAACCTTCGAAAGGCGGACGGGTCGTGTATTTCTTCTGTTCCACTTTTTTCAGAAACAGTAAACAAGGAGTTTTGTAGTGCACTGGGTGTCCAATCAGTTGTACTTGCGAACTTGTTGTCGAAATTGGGAATTGTCTTGAATACTGCTAGTCAACAGGATGATCATTTTGCTTGCAAGAAATGTTCTAGGAAAATTGTAAACTGCTATAAACTATTTTCTGAGCTATACAAGTCGTTTGGATATTCAACGCTTGAAGAGAATCTCCGGTCACGTTCGCTTGAACGATCTTCGACTGGCCTAACTCCAGATTCTAAACGGCAAAAAATTGCGTCCGCAAACACAACAACTGCTGGAAAACAAGCGAGGACATCAAGAAAAGCACTCTTCGATAATGGACCTGACAATTATTCAACTGTAAACGATGAAGTATACAATTTGATGAATATATGTACTGACGCACCCGATGATAATTTACCGCCTGTCGTAAAGGTAGGAACTTTAGTGCTGAATGCTAAGTTTAAGTACAATAATTCTGCACACTTCTTTTGTACTGTTGTTATATACTGTTGTTATAAGTTTTGTATTATAAGTTTTGTTCCAGATATACAAACAGATTAAAGGCAATTACTGCGTGCAGGCTAACCCTGTTATTGAACAAATTTTGACGCTCTGACACTTTGACACTGATGCTCTGACGCTCTGACACTCTGACACTTTGCATTTGACATTTTTGCTGTTGTATTTCCATGCAAAGTAAAACTAAAAACGTTGCTGCACGATAAAGTGTTAAAAAGCATAAATATATTTTTCATACTGTTTAAAAAATATTTCTTGAGTGAAAACATGTTGAATGACTTCTACTTACAGTCATAATTTACATAATTTAAGTTAAGGGTGTAACAATTTCAACGAAATCGACAGCGTTGTTATTTTGTTTACAGTCTTGATATGCTACTGTTCCTAGCCGGATTCCACGCCGATTATTAAACGTTTCGTTATTTCTTAACCTAAATATTAAATTATTTTCAGATTTTCGTTGCTTATCCATCTTCATGTCGAGTGAAAGAGCGCAGTTGCGAGGATAGACTTGAAGGGGCAATGATAAAACAAATTTATCTGGAAGATTACAAAGCCACAGCAAATTCTGCCTTGAAATTTCCACCATTCTGTCAAGCAATCGTTAAAGCCGTAACTGATGAAGTAAAGAGAGAAATGCGCACCTATAGCAAAGGCAACTCTGTTGCAAAATATAATGGCAATCCGTTAAGTTTGAAGGATTTTAAGAGCGATGACATGTTACTTGAAATGAAGGAGAGATTACCTGTTACACATGCTATAGTCACAGCAACTAGTAACAATCATGCAAGAGTTAAATTTCTAGAAAACAAAAATTCTAGCATTCTCAGCCCTACTGAATACGTGGCTCAGGTGAACTAATTTCGTTTATCAACTTAACCTGCTTCTTAGCAAAGGGTGTTGCAAAACTGAAATCATGGACTTGTTTCACAGACTTGGTCTCGCCAGTCACCCCAATACGATTCGTGCCCAACTTCAGTCTGCTGCAAACCTATCTGCCGACGAAATCTTGTCTTGGAAGACTGAAATAGAAGTCAATCGAAAAAAGCTAACCTGATGGATGAAGTTTTGAAATCCCAAACTCAATCATCCCAAATCCAAGTCCCGGTACAGCAGTTTGTGTATATAATCCGTATAGAATCGTGAACATAGTGAAATAGCTTATATAATCAAGCAAGATGCAGAGTCTTATCCACGACTTATCATTCAACAATAGAAATAAACTAATTTGGACAGGCTCTTTTGAAGCACTGCAGCAGTTTGTTCAAGAAGTATTAGACCTGAACGAAGGAGATTGGACTTCTCCTGGCGCCGATGCTAAGCTGTTTGTAGCCAAAGGAAAAGACGTTGCAATAAAATGGTATGCGAAATCCCAAACTGTCTCTGTCAGCAGGGATGATCGAGAAAATGTCGAAGACAAATTAAAATCAGTAGCTTCTATGGCGAAGAGTTTATCCGATGTAAAAAATTCTGAAGAACAAACGAAAGAACGCTTGCTCGAAACTACATTGGAGACTCTTAACAATAAGCTTCAGACCTTGGAGGAGGGGATCAGTTCTAAAATGTCTTCCGTCACTGACATACTGCTAGTTCACTCCAAAGAATTGAGAGAACTGAAAAACCTCGACTCTGACACTGAATTGTCATGGCTGAGAAAGGAAAATGCCAGACTAAAAGACGAGAATGAAAAGATAACCGAACGCGTAAACAACTTAAGCTTTGTGCTAGCTGATTTACAAGACAAAGCCGCACGAAGAGAAAGCCAGTCTAATGACAAGTATCCGGCTATTGTTTAAGGATTTGGAATCCACTCAACCAATAAATGTAAATCACCTTGAAACTCCTCATGACCAACAACAAGCTGTTTTGGAATGTTCTTCAGATACGAAAGACACAAACAGCGAACATGTGGTCACTATTCCAACAAAAAACAGTTTTTCACCCCTACTTGTTGAAGAAACAAATACCAACGACAACGAAACCGATGCAGACAATGAAAACAACAAGCGACAACAGAGAGATTCTGCTACCCAAACGGTGAAAAAAGATCACAACAGCCACAAAACAAGCCAGCATATGAGCAAAGAGCAGGCTCGGAGACAGGCCATCGTCTTAATGTGGCCATTATTGGAGATTCCATGGTGAAACACCTAAACCCCTCCAAGTTGCGTAAAGGCACAAAGCATAATATCAACGTGCAAACCTTCAGTGGAGCCAATGTTGCTGATATGCGTTATTATGTGAAACCAGCAATATCAAGATCCCCTGACTATCTGCTCCTACATGTTGGAACTAACGACTTAAAGCGACAAACCCCTCAACAAATAGCTGGGTCAATTTCTACGCTTTGCCAGGAAATCGTAAAGGAATCACCAAATACTAAGATTGTATTATCGAAAGTTATAACCAGATCTGATGACTCAAGCCTAGATTCCCAAATCAAAGAACTAAATTGCAAACTATCACAGGTATGCCATAATAATAAATGGGGTGTATTAAATCATACCAATATTACAGCAGATCACTTGAATCCTTATGGTCTCCACTTAAATAAGCAAGGAACAGCCAAGTTGGCCAAGAATATTATAGATCATTTCAAAAACTTAAATTGACAAACGAACAAGCAAAATAATATTACTCCCTCAGATGATAGTAATATACAGAGGTTTAATTCCATTGAAAACGATAATGCCAATAATGCTAATAGCCCTCTGGGTAATGATGTAAATATAGACAACAATCACACGCTAGCGGCTCTCTTTTTCCTAAACTTAAAGGTTTTAAAGTATGTCATCCAAATATAGCAAGTTTGATAAAACACTATGATGAGCTTTTGCTATACATGCAAAACAAACTTTTTGACATTATAACGCTTAACGAAACTAGATTAGATAGTAGCGTACTAAACGGTGAAATTGAAATTCCTGGTTATGATATTGTTAGGCGTGATCGAAACAGAAGCGGAGGAGGTGTTGCAATGTATATTAGAAGCAACATACCATACACCATTCGCAAAAACCTCTTCCCTGATAATTTAGAGTTGATTTGCGTAGAAATTAAAAGCATCACTACTGGATGTTATCCTCACTTATTATGGTGATGATAAAATATTAGATACAGGAGTAATACACCTTGGTATCAGTGATCATAGTCTTGTTTATCTGTGTCGAAAGCTCAGCATTCCTAAGGCGCCACCAAAAACTGTCTTTACTAGACATTATAAAAATTATAATGTTAACCAGTTTAACAACGATCTAAGTGAGGTTTTTAGTTTGCCCTTGGATTCAGCTATTTTAACTGACCCAAATGCCTTATGGAACGATTTTAAAAATAAGTTTTTGAGCGCCGCAGATAAACATGCACCAATCAGACAACGTCGTGTCAAGAGTGAATATAAACCGTGGCTGACAAATGAAATTAAGCAAATGAGCTATCGTAGGGATTACCTTAAAAAGCAATCGATTAAATTAAGATCTGCGTATTATGATAAGGCTTACAAGAGATGTAAAACAAGTTAAATAATCTCATAAAAGAAACTAAACAAGAATACTTTAGAGATAAACTAAGCAATGCTAAAAATAGCAAAGAAAGTTGGCGAACTATTAACGAATTATTAAACAAAAAGCCTAAAACTTCAGAGGTTAAAGAACTAGATATAAATGGCCAACTTATTACTGATGATGATAAAATTGCAGATACCTTCAATCAATATTTTTCCACAATTGGCAGTACGTTGTCTGACAAGATCACAGGTAACTGCACTGATCCAATGAACTTTGTGACTCCTCTTGATGGTAGTATATTCAACTTTACAAGCATTACACTCCAAGAAACAATAGATGCACTCAATGAAATTAAAACTAAGAAATCTCCAGGGCTTGATGGTATTAGTATAAGGATACTAAAAGATGCATCTAACATTGTGGCAGGACCACTAGTGAACATATTCAATGTATCCCTTCAAAGAGCAATTTTCCCTAATGATTGGAAATTAGCAAAGGTGACCCCCATATTTAAAGAAGGAAATAAGGCAGACTGTGAAAATTATAGGCCAATATCTGTTATTTCAGCTGTAGCTAAACTTTTCGAAAAACTGGTATACCTGCAGCTAGGTTCATTCTTGAGGTTGAATGGCATTCTTGTGGAACAGCAGTCTGGCTTCCGTCATCAACATTTTACTGAAACTGCACTGCTTAGTTCTACAAATGAATGGTTGTTCAATATGGACAGAGGTTTACTTAGCGGAGTTTTATTTCTAGACCTTAAAAAAGCTTTTGATACTGTCGACCATCATATTCTTT
>CACRXK020015988.1:0-11746 GCA_902702795.2 Paramuricea clavata | reverse complement strand
CGGTGAGGACAAGGTTCCTGGCGGTGAGGACAAGGTTTCTGGCGGTGAGGACAAGGTTCCTGGGGGTGAGGACAATGTTCTTGGCGGTGAGGAAAAGGTTCCTGCCGGTGAGGACAGGGTTCCTGCCGGTGAGGACAAGGTTCTTGGCGGTGAGGACAAGGTTCCTGGCGGTGAGGACAAGGTTTCTACCGGTGAGGATAATGTTTCTGGCGGTGAGGACAAGGTGCCTGGCGGTGAGGACAAGGTTCTTGGCGGTGACGACAAGGTTCCTGGCGGTGAGGACAAGGTTCCTGGCGTTGAGGACAAGGTTATTGGTGGTGAGGACAAGGTTCCTGCCGGTGAGAACAGGGTTCCTCCCGGTGATGACAAGGTTCCTGACGGTGAAGACAAGGTTCCTGGCGGTGAGGACAAGGTTTCTGGCTGTGAAGACAAGGTTTCTGGCGGTTAGGAGAAGGTTCTTGGCGTTGAGGACAACGTTCTTGGCGGTGAGGACAAGGTTCCTGCCGGTGAGGACAGGGTTCGTGCGGGTGATGACAAGGTTCCTGGCGGTGAGGACAAGGTTTCTGGCGGTGAGGACAGGTTCCTGGCGGTAAGGAGAAGGTTCCTGGCGGTGCGGAGAAGGTTCCTGGCGGTGTGGACAAGTTTCCTGGCGGTGTGGACAAGTTTCCTTGCCGTGAGGACAAGGTTCCTGGTTGCGAGGACAAGGTTTCTGCTGGTGAGGACATGGTTCCTTCAGGTGAGAACAAGGTTGCTGCCGATGAGGACAGGGTTCCTGCCGGTGATGACAAGGATCCTGGCGGTGAGGACAGGGTTCCTGGCGGTGAGGACAAGGTTTCTGGCGGTGAGGACAAGGTTTCTTGTGGTGAGGACAAGGTTCCTGCCGGTGAGGACAGGGTTTATGCCGGTGAGGGCAAGGTTACTGGAAGTGAGCACAAGGTTCCTGGCGGTGAGGACAAGGTTCCTGGGGTGAGGACAAGGTTTCTGGCGGTGAGGAGAAGGTTTCTGGCGGTGTGGACAATGTTTCTGGCGGTGAGAACAAGGTTTCTGGGGGTGAGGACAAGGTTCCTGCCGGTGATGACAATGTTCCTGGCGGTGAGGACAAGGTTCCTGGCGGTGAGGACAAGTTTCCTGGCGGTGAGGACAAGGTTCCTGGCAGTGAGGACAAGGTTTCTGCTGGTGAGGACAAGGTTCCTGCAGGTGAAAACAAGGTTCCTGCCGATGAGGACAGGGTTCCTGCCGGTGATGACAAGCATCCTGGCGGTGAGGACAAGGGTCCTGGCGGTGAAGACAAGGTTTCGGGAGGTGAGGAGAATGTTTCTGGTGGTGAGTACAAGGTTCCTGGCGGTGAGGACAAGGTTTCTGGTGGTGAGGACAAGGTTTCTGGCGGTGAGGACAAGGTTCCTGGTGGTGAGGACAAGGTTTCTGGGGGTGAGAACAAGGTTCCTGGCGGTGATGACAAGGTTCCTGGCAGTGAGGACAATGTTTCTGGCGGTGAGGACAAGGTGTCTGGCGGTGAGGACAAGGTTCCTTGGGGTGAGGACAATGTTCTTGGCGGTGAGGAAAAGGTTCCTGCCGGTGAGGACAGGGTTCCTGCCGGTGATGACAAGGTTCCTGACGGTGAGGACAAGGTTGTTGGCGGTGAGGACAAGGTTCCTGGCGGTGAGGACAAGTTTCCTGGCTTTGAGGACCAAGTTCCTGGCGCTGAGAACACGCACTCAAATTTGTAAGTTATGATGTAATTTTTAACTGACAGGTAGGGAAATGAGAGAACTTAAACCGTAGATACTGTACCATGCATTAAACATAGTCTTAATAAACCTATTATTATTTTATTATTTTATCAGAATCTAGTTTTCTGTGAAATTGCTTTTTTAAGACATGTGAATCGTGCACGGTGTTTTTTGACCTGTAGTAAGGTAAAACAAATATTTTTCCGTGTTTTTTTTATGTGATAGCACTAGTATTAAGTTTTAATGAATTGGTAAGAGTTCTCTTGTATTTTGTACGGTACGTGTACAATATACATAAAAAGTGGACGGGTATTCTGCAATCGCTCCAAATTTGTATGTATACGAAGGATAGTTAACCTATATATCTAGCCTTCATATTGTTGGCCGACAAAAAGGTCCTACTGAAGAACATCCAGACCCTGTATCAGCAATAACTATTACGGAAAATATAAGTAATAATCCTAATCTCCGTCTAGCATATAAAACGCACATTGAAATGCGTACGGTTTGTAAAAGATATTTATATGCTTCCCTAGACTTTGCTTGTCATATTCTGACAAGCGATATATGAGATGATTAAATATATCAAACAAACCAAAGGGGCTTAAATCGTTTAAAACACTGATTCATTTTAAAAGGATTAGGCAGGTGAATATCGTGAACTTTCAAACAACGGCTTAGATTTAACTCTTGGGCTTCTCTGACTTGAAAAAGCAATGAAAAACTCAATCGCAGTGGATATAGTCTTTGGACGAAGACAGCGAATTCTGCGACAACTAAATAAGGCATTTCACAGCTCACGAAAATATTCTTTACCATGCACCCTCTAACAACGTCCCGTTATACGATTGTTATGACACTATAATACTATATTGATGGATAATTTGCTTCGACTAAAAAACCCTCCGTAGAAAGTCTTTACCAACCTTTAGGTTTTGCAGCCAGTTATTCTTTCGGAAAAGATCTTCAATATCATCGTAAATCTTGTTGTACAGTTTTTTGAACTTTTCCCATTCGTCCTGTATGTTTGAATTACTGACTGCGCCACAGTTAGAAAGTAAACTTGCGCAAATCAAAACAACGATGATCAACGAGCCCATTTTGAATGGTGGGGAGTCGAAGAAACTATGCGATCAACAGATCAGGTTTCCAGAATTTATACGTGTGATAAGCAAATGGAAGCCGTGTATGTTACAACGTGCAACGGCCCTAAAAGCGACATGCCTGAACTCATACACCGGGCACACAACGTTGTCTCAACGTTGAAATTTGGTAGAAAAAAAGTTGCGACGTCGACCTAATATCAACGTTTCTCTGATATTGTTTTACAAACCGGCGTTGGTTCAACAGCAGCGAACAGAACGTCAACTTATATTGTCAAGAATTCTCAACGTAGTTTCGACGCGGATTCAACGTTGAATTATGGTTAACGAGATTGGCAATCTAATCTCAACGTTGTCGATCCAATTTGCACTTTCAATCCTTTATCAACGTCGATCCATGCAATGTCTAAAAGGTGAGTGACCCGACGTTGATTCAACGTTGAATCAACGTCATTGTGCCCTGGGTGCCGGGATGATACATTGAATAGTTATACGATCGGCTCTACACTGGGTTTCAGATTTTGATTTTTAGATTCACATACAGATTCAGATTTGAATCTAAAACGGGGCCAAGTGTTGTCACTTCACTCAATGTGTTTTGGAATTACTCAGTCTCTTTTCACGGAAACTACCTGATCATAAAAATTCTCCACTCTTCAGACAGTTACGCATTTGATAAAAATATTTTTTGGTTTTTAGCGCGTAATGTGAAGTCAGGAAAAATCGCAGAAACTACACGACCAAGGCGTGCATTCTTTCTGTGTCATGTTGTCTTACGCAACACTTTTTCTCTCTGCAGTGTATCGCAAAATGCGGCATGTAGTAGTAGCTAGAACTTTATTTATCCACGCTGACCCCGTCAACCGTAGCTGATTTCCACGGGGGGCGTGTGCCAGAAAATTATTTTACATGCAGAATATGATAATGATAAGCTAAGCTATTTACAGTAATATATAAATTTAAAAGATATAGCAAATGTTTTGAGCTATTTACAGGTAAATTATATTTACAAAGGTTACCAAATACCAAGCACTAATCTGAGCAGCGATTTTATTTCGAAAGGAAGAAAGTGACTTGCTTTCCCTAATTTCTTTTGGTATAGAATTCCAAATGTTTGCTCCGTCGTACATAAAACTATTTTTCATGCTATTTGTACGTGGTTTTGGTAAATAATGACCACTTGAGACATCCGAGGGTGGTAATTAGTTTTCTCACTCTTAAACGAAAATAGATTTGTGAGTGATTTTGGGCCCATTTTGTTTAATAACTTATACATCATTCTTGCTTTAGTTTTCTTCCTTTCAGTTTGGAGTGGCTCCCAGCCCAAAGTACGTAAAGCAATCGTATAATCTACGTCATTGCTTATATTCAGAATAATTCTTGCCGCTCTATTTTGCAGTTTTTGCAGTCGTTTTGATTGAGTTTCACCAAATACATCCCATACTTCACAGCAGTAGTCAAAGTACGGACGAACAATAGTGTTATATATCAAAATAAGTGTATCTTGATCAACAAATGGTTTGATCCGACGAATAGCAGAGATTCCTGCTGTAACTTTTTTGCAAATATTTTCGGTATTACTTTTCCAAGATAAATGCTGGTCAATTGTTACTCCTAGAGTTTTGCATTCATGAACTTGTTTAATTTGTATATTTTCAATGTAAACATTTGGACAAGAATCGGAAATATTTTTGATCATAGACATAGGTTTAGAGCCAATCAACATAAACTCTGTCTTAGCTACATCCAGGGGCGCCGGAAGCAATGTGAAGCGGCGGGGGCAGCCATTTCAAAAGGGCACTTCATTTTTCCGGGCAGCAATATTTGCTAAAACTTTACTGTATGGATACTCGATTTGGGTCGGCAAACTTTGACATTAATTTTGAACAATTGTATTTGTTGCACCGTGTTAAAGGCGCAAAATAAAATCAGTGAGCGAACGTATATTGCTTGATTTAGCATTAATTTTACTACAAATGGTTAAAAATTAAGCAAAGTTTGCTTAAAGTCTCAATCAATTAGTCTTTCTCACGATGACAAATATCCGCCATTTTTGGGTGGCACCCAATTCTCGTTTACCAATGCAGACAATTAAAACAATGTGAAAAGGAATTTTTCAAGATAAACTAACCTTTTACAAAGCAAATTTACCACCATTTGTGAAAAAAATTATAAAAAAGTCGCTGTTATGTGGACTGATCTCCCGGATTTCAGCTGAAATGCCACCCAAAAATGGCGGCGTGAGAAAGGCTAATTCCGTGGGTGCCCCCCCCCCCCGGGCGTTTGTCGGGCATTATCAACTGTACTTGTTCCCAGGGTCCGGCATTTTCTTTCTGCATGTTAGCCCCGCGGAGTGGGGAATTTGCTCGAGACTAAAAAGTCGAATATTTGTCGCTTGTTTCGCTATCTAACCGTATTAGTAGTACGCACATTTACCATAGTGCGAACTAATCATGGCGCATTTTTCATTCGAAGCGACCCAACACGTGACGTTGAAGCAACTATTAATTCAGTCTAATTGTTGCTATTGGATGACAGCTTCATTATACAGAAAATACAGTGCCGTGAAGTTACATAAATATCCATAACGTGAACAATAACATAGTACAATGAGTTGCATAGCCCTGTCTTCTATTGAGTATGGGCTATGATAATACACACTTTCATTCTTGTCCATAGTGTTGATACATTGACTAATTTATACTTCCGCCTTTTGATATTATTACATAAAGTTTTGAGACTTCAATATTTTAATTTAATAAAAAGTTTGAAACAAAATGGCCACAGAATCAATTTTAAATACAGATATATTGATACGAGATAGAGCCTGCATTCGATTTTTTGGTTCAGAAATCCTCAGAAAACTTAAATTTTGCTCCCAAGGGTGGGGCATTTGCGTCAATATAAGTGCCCAGGGGTGGGGAATTTGTTGCATTATTTGGACCCCATGGTCGGGCATTTGTAACGTTATTTTCGCCAAAATGACAAATGCCCGACAAGTGGAGGGGGTTGGGCACCCATGGAATTGATTGAGAGTCCGATCTGCGTATGTACATAAAGGATCGAGCCCTCTTTTATTATACAAACAGTTTATTTAAGTTTTTATTTCATTTTACGTTCTTGCAAAGCTTGATTGTCGTTTCTTGATAATTTATCATACTCTAGAATCATGAAAATATAAATAGTTTTCGAATAAAATTCTATATTTTGCATACCGAAATGGAAACAAAGTCTTTTTTTACATACGGACTGAAAAACATTGTTCTAAAAACATTGTTCTAAAAATTAAGTTCTAAATTCCAATTTCTGCAGTGAATAATGCACAAATTTTGAGGTGCAGTTCTGGAAAAATGGGCAATCTGTTGCCCCCCTGTTCTCCCCGTGGCTCCGGCGCCCCTGGCTACATTGAGGCTAAGTTTATTGGCTATTAACCATTTTCTAAGGTTCTCTAAATCAGAATTTACTGCAGTCTCTAGGTCAGTCATAGAATTTGCGCTGCTGAAGCAGTCAAATTTGTGTCATCAGCAAACAACCGCGGTTTTGTTTTGTTTAGACAATGTGGCAAATCATTGATGTACAACAAAAAGAATAATGGCCCTAATATAGAGCCTTGTGGTACACCACATTTAATCAAGCGCTCAGATGAAAATGAGTTTTTTATTTGGCACTTCTGGTTTCCGTTTGTGAGATAGGATTTGAGCAAAGTTAGAGCTTGTCCTTTTATTCCATAGAGCTCTAATTTGTTCATAAAGTAATAGCCTGATTGAAAATAAGTGTCAGTGAATCTGAGATGACAGGTGCAGCTAATTTAATAATTTTGGAAGAGATTTTATCGATGCCAGTGGCTTTATTGTTGGAAAGTCCATGCAAAAGATGAGAGACATGACTGACAGTAACAGGTTGGAAAGCAGCAAATTCTGATTGAGCATTTTTGACATAGTTGCCTAATTTCTGAAAGTCATTCACTTATATTACACTTTAGTAAATGGTATAAAAATAACTATAGTAATCCATGGGATTCACAACAAAAAGTCACTTTGAATTTCTCACGAAGGGACCAAGTCAGATTTATACTATAGTTATATTATAGATAGACTTTATTTCTGCAGGGTATAGCCGTATAGCCGACATAATTAATACTGTAATACACTAATAAACTTGTGGTTCTCAATTCTACGTTACGTAGATTCTGTAAAATTATAAACTAGAGCTTGGCTTAAAGATGTTTCCTTTTTATGTCTGGCTGGTAAACTATTCCAATATTGAGATAAAGATAGATAGATAGATAGATAGATAGATAGATAGATAGATAGATAGATAGATAGATACTTTATTGCGTGTTCCCCTAAGGGCTTTTCAACACTACATTACATCTTAAAATTACTATAAATTACTTCTAAAACTACCTATGTTACATATACTTATTTAAAATTAGTTAAAATATGTACAAAGAGTATGAAATATTAAATGTATTTAATAGGATTCTTTTAGTAAAATCTCCCTAAGTTTTTTCTTAAAAATTGTTATTGATGTAATATTTTTTAGTTTATCATCCAAGTCATTCCATATTTTAACACCCCGGTAATTAAATGTTCTTTGACCTGCAGCAGATTTATACAGAGGGATGTCCAAGAGGTCATGATTTCTTGTCGATCGATCATGTATGTCGGAACGCTTTATAAATTTATCTACTAGGTAGTCAGGTGCAAGTCCATTAAAACACTTGTAAGCCATTACAGTATCCCTTTCCAATAATAACTTTTCCACTGGCAACCAATTTAGTTCGCGCAACGCCGGAGTTATGTGATCGAACTTTCCTACCCCTGATATAACTCTGCACGCGAAGTTCTGCACTGATTGAAGTTTATTGATATTGTTAGATGACGTGTTGGACCACACCGTAGAGCAGTACAGAAGCTTGTTAATTACAAGTGTCTCAATGACCAATTTTAATGTTTCATTATCGAAACTATCCTTCACGCGATTTATTTGACATAGTTTTCTCATACACGACGAAACGAGTTTAGATATGTGGTCGTCGTAGGATAGGTACGAATCCAAATTGATTCCCAAATCTTTAGCTAATAAAACAGGTCTTATAGTCTTTCCTAAAAATGTTAGCGATATTTCTGTAGGTACGTTCTGCAGCATGGGTCTTGAACCGACTACAAGGAATTTAGTTTTTTCTGGATTGATCAGTAATTGGTGCTCCAAACACCACTTGGCTGCTATTTGTAGATCTGCCTCTAAATTGATAGTTGTCTGTTCCAAGTCGTAGATGCAGAATGATTTGTAAAGCTTTGAGTCGTCTACGTATGAATCAAGGTTACACGATTGTATGCTCCCTGGCAGATCATTAATATAGATGCAAAACAGAAGTGGTGATAGTATTGCACCTTGTGGAACGCCATGGGTTATCGGGCGAGCTGATGACTTGGTGGATCCAATGCGCACGTATTGGGATCTGCCTGTTAAATAGTCTTGGAACCATTTAACAGCTTCGGGTGAAGCACCGATACAACTCAATTTGTGTAATAAAATCGAATGACTGACACTGTCAAATGCCTTGGATAAATCCAATAAAATTAGTGCCGTTAGATTTTTGTTGTCTATGGCTTCCAACATCGTATCGGTAACAAATATGTTTAAGGTTTCGGTGGAGTGAAGACTCCTATTCCCGCTTTGATGTGACGATATGCGATTAAATTCTTTGAGGTAGGAGCTAAATTGATTTAGAACAACTTTTTCACAAACTTTTGAAACTACCTCGAGTAGTGAGAGAGGCCGATTGTTTGAGGCTATCTCGTGGTCTCCTTCTTTTAGTAGGGGTATAACTTCAGAAATCTTCCATAGGTCAGGGAATGTGCTTGTCATTAGAGAGCAATTTATCATATGCGTAAGAGGACCCAGTATGATTGGAAGACAGTCTTTGATGACACGCATGCCTATTTTATCTGGTCCTGGTGACTTATTACTTGGCATAGCCATGATAATGCGTTGAACCTCTGTACAAGTAACGGATTGGAAATTGAACAGTTGATCAGATGGATAAGTGATTACATTTGACAGAGGATTTGACAGTGCAACATTGTTGTCTTTGGCTAAACTTTCGGCTGTCGCAGCAGCGTTCCGTCCCACAGAAGTAAAAAAAAGGTTGAAATCTTCTGCAACTGTTTTTGGATCTTTACTATAAACTTGTGTTTCCTTTTCCTTCGAGGGAATTATATTATTAATTATTTTCCATAGGGATCTCGAATTGTGTTTATGTTCTCTTACTTCGTTGAAGGTGTGGTCCTTCGCTGCGGCTTTAATTTTGGTTTTTACGTTATTACGATATTCTTTGTAAACTACCCAATCACCTTCATCACGTGTCAGTTGAAACCGACGGAGGTGTAGGTCCCGAGACTTCATGAGTTCTTTTATTTCATTGGTGACATATGGACATGATCGATTTCGAATTTTGAAGGTTTTTAACGGTGCATGCACGTCGAGAGTTGAGTGAAGAACATCTTTGAAGGTTTCGAGTATTGTATTAACGTTGGTGTTGGATAATATGGATAACAGACGATCCGATTTAGTGACAAGGTCAGAGGAAAATAGTGAGGGATTATAGTTTTTATAACTCCTAGTTGTAATGTAACATGCTGGCATCTTTGGGGCCTTTAACTTTAGTAGGACGTACACTGGTAGGTGGTCACTGATAGAAGTGTTAATAACACCACTCTCAAGAACAAGTGCTGTGGATGAGACTAGAATAACATCAATAAGCGTTTGGGACGTCGCCGTGATTCTAGTTGGAGTTTTAATAATCTGTGTGAGATTTAATTCTGTAGAAAAATTTGTTAGCGCTCTCCGCTCCTGGCCGTTTTCTAGCATGTTACAATTTAAGTCACCGAGCACTAAAATCTGTTTATTCAAAGTTAAAGCCTGAACATAATTTGGCTTAAGTAAATCTTCGAAACAATTTAGAGAAGTGTCAGGTGGTCGGTAGGTTACACAAATTATTATTGATTTGTTTTTTTGGCATTGTAGATTTATCCATAGTTGATGAAAGTTAGAGACTGACACCTTCGATAAATCTTTTAAGACAGTTGCTTTAATATTCTTCTTGATATAAGCACAGACACCTCCACCTTTCTTGTGTAACCGGTCAAGTCTGTGGATCTTATAATCGTCGATTGCAATCTCACGGTTCGTTACTGAGGAATTTAACCACGATTCGGAAATTGTGAGGACATCGATATTATTTAACTTTACTAGTTCCTTGACCTCAGTAAGGTGAACGATATTTCTTAACGAGCGAATGTTTAAGTGAACAATGTTGAGACTAGAGGGAACTGATATCTGATCGTTTGGACAGGTTTGAATGTGTATCAGATTATTTCTATTTACACAATGATTTTGATTTGAAATGTTGCTTTTCACTTTTCGAGGACGATTTAGAACACTCAAAGGCATGCTAGTAAACGTTATTGTAGGTGGTGCTAAGGGGGACACAACAAGTATAACAAAAGTATAACAACAAATGATTTCCCGCTTTCTATAACTCTATGGTATCTATACAGGAGCAATAAAATCAGTATATTTTGAAAATCTAGCATTCCATCAAATAACACGGATTTGAGAGCTGAGATTCCCGCAGTAAAGGACGCGTATTAAATAGACTTAATAGAGGATATTACACGGCGGCGTGAAGATATGACTTTTATCTTCGAGCCAGTGAAAACACTGAATATTTTACGAACGAGCGCAGCGAGTGAGTAAAATATTGTTTTTAACACGAGAAGATAAAAGTCATATCTTCAAGCCACCGTGTAATGTTCTGTTTATTATATAGTCCCAAGCCAAAAATTGTGAAATTTCACGCTCAAAAGCAAATTGGAAAAAGTCACGTGATCGATATCCTCACTAACCTGAGTATCAGGCCCTTATGTTTTCATTCGCCAGGATTAATTGGTGGCGGCGAATGAAGGAGGGCCTGATACAATTCTTTACAATTCATGTAAAAAGCCAGATTCTGGCTTTTTCGTCTGATTGGCCGATTCAACAAACGATTTTTTAAATCGGTCATTTGATTGGCTGGTGCTAATTAGATTATACTATTGTTGTTGATATATTTTATAAGGGACGGACCATTAGAAAAGTGATGGGGGGATTTTCTAAGAGGCAATATATTTTTTTTTGTACACCTATAGAAGAAATTTATTTTTTTTCTCACTTGATGGTTGGAAATATTTTTTTTTTAAAGGGCCCTACAGTAATTTTTTAGTCAAGTAAGTATTGTTTACATTTTTTGTTATTGTCGCTACTTGACATGCGCACCACAGTATGCATGCGTTTTCTGTGTGCGAAAGTACTCATACTCATGGATACTGCATGTAAGATACAGCCAAACGAATCTCCGTGGAGTCCCCTACTTAAGGTGGCTTTCGACTAAAAAATGACTGTAGGGCCCTTTAAGTGAAATTTATAGGCCTATTAGTGGTGTAGTCCTGGAATGTTAACAAGGGGGGCTCTCCAAAGTGCCCTGAATTGGCGGGAGGGGAGGGGAGGTACAATAAGATATTTTAGAAATTCTAAATTTTGTTGGGGTTTATTCTAGTAATTCTGGGACAAACATTTGACATTATTCTTATTAAAAACAAGCCGAAGCGAGGGCCGAAGGCCCGAGGAAATTTTTAAATTTAGAGTCTCTGAAATGCCATTTCCTGGACTTTGGGGAAGATTTGACAGAATTCTGATGGTCAGAAAACAGCGTTTTAGTATGTCGAAATTTACAATTTAGTGGTACTAAATGATATAAAGATTACAAAAATGGCGATATAAAGATTACAAAAATCATTGTGTTAAATGATGAGTGAAAATGAGATGCAATTCTAAAGAACATTCTCGTTTACTGGTATTTTTTGTGTG
>CACRXK020015987.1:0-10387 GCA_902702795.2 Paramuricea clavata | reverse complement strand
GGGGGCAACTTCTACGCTAGAGAAAACTATATTTACGATTTTTAGAATGTCATTGACTGGGAAAAAATGAAAATCCATAGAAGGTCATAGAATGGAAATTGTGTGGACCTTTATTGGAAATAGAATGGATTTTGGTTATCCATAATAATTGTATATTTCCATACTATGTATATAGTATCGAAATAGTATGGATATACTATGGATTTAGTGCTGCAATTGCGAATTTCGTAGTATGGATTTCACTTTTTTCCCCAGTGATTATTAATTATTCTTTGGATATTTGGGATATAGGCCTTACTGCTCTCCTGGTGAAAAATTCCTATGTGCGGCCCTGACTGTGGCTAATTTAAACAGGAACATAAGTTACCCCAAACAGTGTTATTTTTAGATTTACCAGCCATCGTTTAACTCGATAACGCTGGAATATCCACTAGAAAAAGGACCTTTCCAAGATAGCTGTGCTAAATTATTCAATGAACTCCAAAAGAGGGTGTTGACGGGGGGTATATCGTGAGTCGTGATTCACTCAATTTCGGTTACCATCAGTCGTGAAAACCGTAAAAAATTACCGTGAAGCGTAAGGAAAAAAGTACTGTTTATCGTTACAGAACACTTTTCAAAGATTTACCGTTAAAATACCAAAATGTTACGGTATTGTTACCGTTAAAATGCCAATATTTTTACTGTTTACTGATTTTCAGACCCACCCCCATCCAGACCCTCGTAAAACGATTATAATACTAAGGCAAAACAGAGATTAGAATCTACTATTGAATCTACTTAGATACGGACACATATGTGTATTTATTATATAAAGTATAGTGCTTTGTGTCAATTGTTTAAAAAACGAGCAGGAGTGTTTTGTTACGTTTAAAGGCACGAGCGCGCAGCGCGAGTGGCTTTAGACTTCATAAAACACGACCTGCGAGTTTTTTAAATGACTTCAAAAACGTTTGCATAATAAGTCGACTCTTTATATAAAAATCTTTATATAGTTTGCATAACAATGGTCTTTTGTTAAAGTGTTCTTTAGGTGGTATAAAGACGTATGCACGTGACTAATTTCTTACTCTATTTCTTACTATTTCTTAAGATTGGATAATTGCTCATGAATTATTAATGAGTTTTTGAAAGAGATTTCGAGCATTGATAAAAGTGATAATTTCACATGTGAGATTATTTATGATAATCTCACATGTGAAAATTATCGCTTTTCGATTTTCGCTTTTCTGTAAAAATTATCGCTTTTCAAAGACTGTCCTTTATATAATAAACAGAAAAATACTGACATGCGTGCTTGGAAATACCAGATTTATTTCTCGTGTCGAACATGATATCTCGCTCGTTCGCTCTCACTCGACATGGGTGTTTTACTGGAAACTAAAACAGGTGAAATATGAAGAAAAAATGTAACGCGTGCTTAATAAATAAAATTTCAAGTTTGAATAATCGTTTCTTTAGATATGGCTGTTGGTGTCCAAGTTGGGAAGACGAGCAGCCATGGTTACAAGTGAACTTTAGCCGCATGGTAACCATAAGTAAAATAAAGACACAAGGTCGTCCTGATGCTGATGAATGGGTCAAATCGTATGAATTACACTACAGTTCAGATAATGCTGCTACATTCGAAGCTCATAAAGATGTACTTGGGGATGTTCAGGTAACACCAGGGGTGGATTTATAGGGGGGAGGGTGCACAGGGGTGCGCACCCCTGTTGGCTTTTGTCAACAGGGGCGCAAGGGGGGTGCAAAAAACTAAATTCAGAAATATGGGCCAATTTCCAAGGTTTTTCCTTTTTTGAAGTCAACCTGAAACTTATAATTCAATGCCCATATCACAGGAAATGACATTTTTAGGGTTCTAATTTTCAAAATGTTCCAGGGAGCACATCCCTGAACCCACTAGGGAGCTTGCGCCTTCGGCACTCAAGTCATTAGGAGGTCAATTCATTTGGATGCTCTCCCACCACCCCCTAAAGAATTATAACGAAACACTCAGCTGCTCACCCAGCACCCCCTAGAAAAACCTTGCTGGATCCACCCCCTCCGTAACACTTTGCCCCTATAAACATACTTTATTTAAGATTACAGTAGTAGGCAAGACTTCATTCCTGATGATGACTGCAAGCTAGTCGAAACGTCGAATTAAAAGTGTTAACTGTTTTTGGAGTGTCCTTTGTTTTTGTATTTTTTAAAGGACGACTTTGAATGATTTAGCAAGGAGAACTTAATTTTAGATAAAAGACCACGGAATGTTTTTAACAAGAAGATCTGTAGTCTTCCTTCAACAGATATCAATAGATATTTTATGATTTTAGGTTTAGTTGTATTAATATTATATACTTTATTTTGCTAACTTACACCAAATAATGGACTTTCCGAAATTTCTAAAATTGCTCTCTGGTTGTTTGAAGCATTTTTAAATTAAAGGGTTTTATAAAGTTATTGTGGATTCAACTGACTTCAAAGGGCCTTCGCTCGAAACATCGAAGTTTGTTCTTATTTTTCAGGTAGTTTTAACAAGCCTGCAATATCATTTTCATTTCTAGACGTATATTGGTAATAAGAACCGTGATACTCATGCCACGAATGGTGTCACACCAGTTATTTATACTCAGTTTATTCGCATTCGTCCTAAAACATGGAATGATCATGTCGGTTTGAGAGTCGAGTTTCGTGGATGCAATGGCGGTGAGTTGTTCTGAGATTCGTTCATTCATATCATCAATATTACACGATCTAGCATTTCAGTGATATCAAAATGCACTGCACTGCATTGTACTATGCCCCTACCCTACTCTACTCCACTCTACTCTACTCCACTCTACTCTACTCTACTCTACTCTACTCTACTCTACTCTACTCTACTACATTGCACAGCATTATACTGAATGTGCTGTACTGTACTGTACTGCACTACACAGGTCTCTGCTCTATTCTACTCATTTGTACTGGACTCGACTGATCTAATACCGTACTTTCTCATATTTTATGTCTTCATACTTTAGTAAACTATTGCTTAAACAATCCGTGCTTGAATTCTGGAGCTTGTGTGATGTATACAAATGGATTTGGTTGTTCATGTCCCTCCGATTACACTGGGAATGCTTGTCAAAGTAAGTTCTCATTGAAACTAGTAACCTGAGCATCAGGTCCTGTATTCGCTTCCTTAGCTGGATGGAAGGGAAAAAAGGGTCTGACACAAATCCCTGTGCGGAAAGGGAAAGCGGAAATCCGACTTTTCACTTGATTGGTTAATCAGATCTGGTTTTTGATTGGTTAGTGGTAATTAGATTATACTATTATTAGCAGTTTTAACTATAATTAGATTGTTGCTGTTTAGCTGTGTGAAATTGACAGAATATAAATTTTGCTGTGGGTGGAGAGCGACCTGATTAAGGTTTGTGTCACCGTGTCAGGCTCTGTTCGTAAAATAGAGCCCGATACTCAGGCTACACTGAAACCCAATCAAATTTTACGTTAAGTATTGCCTTCATAGACTATCTTTCAAGTCGTAAACTTCAATCAAAATTTACGTTAAATATTGCCTATAAAAACAGATCAGGTCTTTTTCTAATGATTTATACCTTTTTTGTATGGTTACCTGAACGTTCCTATAGAACAATTGCTGGTCGAAATCTAGAAATTCTGTAATCTACTTTCCTTACAGCTTACATCACCCCTCCTCCCACACTTCCTCCCACCACCTCATCGGGAACCACACTCCCTCCCACCACCTCATCGGGAACCACACTCCCTCCCACCACTTCATCGGGAACAACACTCCCTCCCACCACCCCATCGGGAACCACACTCCCTCCCACCACCCCATCGGGAACCACACTTTCTCCACCATCTGCACTTCAAACTACCCAAAGCAACATTGGTGGAACAACCCAAACCAATCTTGATACAGGTCCAACTAACCCCCTTACAACAACTTCGTCAGGAATAACCGGGTCAACTTCAGTTCCTACCGGTTCTGTATCAACAACTATGGGCTATGCCTCAATAGCAGGCTTCGCGCTAAATCCGATACCCGCTCAGGAGTTTGGTCAAAGTTTTTCAGTCGGATGGGTAATGACCGCAGGCACAAATGTTACAGTCGCCATAGCGTATAATGGTATTCCATGTTGCAATGCGATCGCACTTAGCAACACTGGTGGCCAATGTGATTGCTTAATATCGGTCCCAGGCTTATTTGACCCAGACGGCGTGGTGAATATTAGCGCTGTAGCCTCAAACCTAGTGTCCAGTGTCCCCGCATACATCCAGATCGAAGTTTTAAAAACCATCACCCAAGTGTCGTTTACCATGTTAACAACTTACTCGGACTTTGGAACTGGGGTCGAAGGACGTGGGAGCCAGAAAAACATATTTCCAGCGGAATATCCTGTGAAATTTAATTGTTCCTACACAGGTAATTCGATCAGCGTAAATCTGGGCGCATACGCCACCATTTTAGTCGCCTGTTATATGGTATTATTATTATTATTATTGTCATCATCGTCACTATTATTATTATCATTATTATTACTATCATCATCTTCATTATCGTCATCATTTTCATTGTCATCATCTTCATTGTCATCATCTTCATTGTCATCATCTTCATTGTCATCATCTTCATTATCGTCATCTTCATTGTCATCATCTTCATTGTCATCATCTTCATTATCGTCATCTTCATTGTCATCATCTTCATTGTCATCATCTTCATTATCATCATTTTCATTGTCATCATCTTCATTATCATCATCTTCATTGTCATCATCTTCATTGTCATCATCTTCATTATCGTCATCATCATCTTCATCATGATCATCATGGTCATCATTATTATGATTATCATTGTCATCATCTTCATTATTATTATTATTATTATTATTATTATTATTATTATTATTAGGTGGTCCTGTAACAGATGTGGAATGGATATTTAATTGCGATGTCGATGGTACCATCGAAGAATCGCAGTTCTTTTTTGACAAGATCTTTTCAAGCCAGAGCAGTCAGAGTTGTCAAATTACTTTGAGACTACAAAACAGTATCAATTCAACACTTGCACATGGTAGCATAGAGCTCAAAGAAAGCGTTATCGTCACCAGTATGATCAGCAACGGCCCAGTAAAACTAAATGAAACCATCGCATTCACAATCTCTTTGGAAAAACTCGGCACCCAAACCTGCATGTGGGTTGACTTGGGTGATAATAGCTCCCTTCTCGTATTCGGTGACGACTCTTGTCCTGGTAGGATCGATGTTTCTCAGGTTAACCCAAATATCTTGTTGGAGCCACGTTTGAAATTCTCCTTCAAAAGTTCAGACACCCAGGAGATTGTCATTAATCATGTGTATTCGGTACGTGTTGGTTCTTATGACGTCAGGATGAACGCGTCAAATGATGTTTCCATGGTAACACAAGAAATGGTCGCCGTTGTTCAGCTTTTCGTTTGTCGTAACCCCAACGTGACAGTAGTAGGTAATTGGTTACTTATTGGTTTTTCGTGGCAATTACTGCGTGTTTCCCAAAACTGCATTTAAGGATATTGTATTGTAACGTCACTACAAGGAGAAACCCAAATTGGAATACGCCCCCAATGATTTCTGAAAATCTTTGAATGA
The DNA here is from genome assembly GCA_902702795.2 of Paramuricea clavata. NCBI lineage: Eukaryota > Metazoa > Cnidaria > Anthozoa > Malacalcyonacea > Plexauridae > Paramuricea > Paramuricea clavata. Next base: position 4,762 of record CACRXK020015987.1, on the reverse strand, counting down.
TGGCCGAATAACTGTTTAACAAAGCTGTAACAATTTTTCAACCATGAAAAGATTGTTATTTGGTGGGCTATGAATTAAGCTAAATATTGCATTAGCTATTACCATAGCTGGAAAGAGCTTCGTAAAATGAGTAAAATTGCAAAGTTTGGTTGCGAAATGTTGTAAAGTGAAGAAAATATAGCGCTGTGCATTTCGCAAATTTTGTATATACTTGCATTACGCGCGAGAAAAATAACCATTTTTGAGCCGCAAGTGGTTATTTTTACTGCGCGTAATACAAATATATACAATATTTGCGAACTTCACAGAGCTAGCAACCAATTTCTTCACAGAGCTAGCTTCACATTTAGCAACCAATCTTTGCAGTTTTACTCATTCTAAGACGCTCTTTCTAGCTGTGGAGTTGGATTTCGTTCTTCTTCCCTTGATCAAAATTTAGTCTGCAGCTAGAATCGCCCATTATTAATACTGTTTTATTTTTTCATTACTCAGGTTTATCCCCAAATTCGTCCAACGTCTTAAATGCAGCTCAAGTCTACCGCTCGATGCCCATAGCTTTGTCAACCGAGAATGTTATAGATTGCGAGATGACGGACAGAACGAAAACAAAGTGGACTGTATTCAAATTTGAGGACGATCCTCGCGTTCTGAGAACGGTTCCCATTTCCAGTTTAAGAAAGACAGCGTATCACTCGGATATTTCTACCTCGGAGCTTTTACTCCCCGGAAGAGATTTATCATATGGCTTCTACGAGATTAGTGCCCGGGTAGAAATGACTGGTTTACCGGATGTATTTGGAAGTGATTCAGTTTATATCCAGGTGGTGCAGACTCCTTGGCTTGAGGCTGCTGTCATTGGCGGGTCATTTTATACTGCGCCTTTTGGATTTATTGTAAGCTGTCTATTTATTATTAATATACTCTAAAAACATCCTGATAATATAACAAATTAGAAGGAGGTCCATTTTCGCTAGATGTACGAGAAGCGATGTACAACGGACCGGTTGTTCAAAGCTGGGTTAGCTTAGGTTAACCCAGGTTAACCTAAAATTCAAATTAAAGCAAACTTCCCCACAGCTAGTCTATAAATTTGGAAATATTTCTTCAGAAATCTTGGCTGGGTCGATAGACGTTTACTTTTCTGAAGTTTTGAAATAAACAGACGTGTAGAAATACACAAACTAAAACGGCAGATTAAATTTTAACCCAGGGTTAGCACTAACCCACCTTTGAACAACCGGTCCCTGGTTAAAAATTTTCTCATCTAAAATGAACCCTCTTTGGGGTAACATAATGTTCCGGTTAAATTTCCAGGTTAATTTAACCACAATCCTGGTTAACTTGTTCATAGTTCTGGCTAATATAACCAGGCTATATGGTTATGGCTGAACCAGGTTATGTTAGGTGCATTATTATAACCAGGAATTCGTGGTTAATAGTAAAAAATTGTGAACATTTTTATTCTTTACGTTTCGACTATAATTTAAGTCATCTTCTTTTTCTTTTTTCTTCTGAAGATGACTTAAATTATAGTCGAAACGTAAAGAATAAAAATGTTTACAATTTTCGAAGTGTCTATTGTTTTGTGTTTTATTAAAATACTCTATGGCAACCGCAATTTTTCAAACATTAAGCCTTGTTAAATTAGGCACGATAGTGATCAAATTAACCAGGACTGTGGTTCACGAAGTGATTTTTTCAATCGTTGTAAAATTGCTTGAGAAGTGATACGACTACGAAATTATTGGGGTTTTTTTCTTATTTCCAGGGAATTTTAAATTCCTCCGCGTCTTCGGATCCAGACTTTTCCGCTACAGATGGCATGAGTTCTGTTTGGTATTGCAGAGGTGGTGAAGATCTTGAATTCATTTCATCGAACCTAACTCATGAACCGCTTGTCTCCAACGATGATCCCGTTCCCCTGCTAGCAAATGAGGTAAGTGAGTCAACAATGTGGTTACGGGTTCATTATTACAGTCGGTTTCACAAAACGTTTATACCAAAATGTCCAAACTTCGTTCCGAAGTTCGCAAAGTTCGTTTCGAAGTTCACAAGTTCAACATTGAAATTCACAAGCCGGTTTGTAAACAAGACCTCTGATTGGTCCATGAATTGAAAGAAGCCAATCAAATACTTAGTTTACAAATCAGTTTCTGAACTTATGAACTTGGAAACTTCAAACTGTGGAACTTCGAAATGAACTTGCAAACTTTGAAACGAAGTAATTCGGAACATTTTGACAAATGTTACGTGAAATCGACTGTAAGGCTCCACTTCGACCGTATCGTATCGTAACGTATCGTAGCATTTTCTTTTGTGTCGAAGTCATTGGTTCCACTCTAGCGCTCAGGAAACAAAGAAACACGCTACGTTTCGGAACGATGTACGATTGAAGTGGAAAACTGAAATAAGACAGATTTATAGAAAGACGACGAGGCAAACACGACGACTCAATTTCAGCTCCAGATTGAGATCCAAGGAACTTGATTAACATAAGAAGTTGAAGCTTTTTAAAATATCTAATTAAATTTCTAACTCAGATTTTTAGCTGAAAGAATCGAGGTTTTTATCAAATTGGTATGGCTAATTGGCAGCATTTTTGCATCATAGCGCTCGGGCAAGGAAGTAAAAAACTTTTAAAATCTTATGTTTTGCCATATGTGTGGAAGATTACCACAAACTGACACAAACATAGTTTCTAATCCAGCCCCCAATCTGACGTCCGCATTGGCAAGAAGATCGCTTGCTTAATTAGGCTGGTTAATGTTGACTGGGATCGCTTATTAATCGTGTGTTGAGTTTGTGCTGAGACAAATTGGTCAGGTGGTAGAGCTTTCTGGTATGCCAATAAGCCGAAAATACCGCAGTATTTAAGTAGAAAATAGAACCAGTTATAAGAAGCGACTCTGCTAGATTTCATACTAACTACCTGTTTTATAATAACTATAGCCTACTACAGGCTTTCTTATGTATGTTTTTTTTTATATGCCGGCAGGATAGCACATCACTTTATATTCCTTTCTTTCCAGTCTCGTGGCTGTTTTGGATCGGGTCGAGGACGCATAAATACTACAAATTCTACACTTCAATTGGACACAAGGAAGATGATTCAGAAGAAAACGTAAGTCGTTCATGGAGTTTTCAAATACCTAATACATAACCATTCCTCATCTGAAAAATTTGGCATTAAAAAATCAAAAAATCATGGGTTGGATCAGCCATGCACTTATGTATAATATATCAATTTGTTTTTTTTAGTTATGTTATTCTGCTTGTGGTATCTACAAGTCATCCAGAGTTTGGTATCCGTCAAGCTATGACCACAATCTTCTTTCGTGTGGAGTCTGGAATCCCACCACAGCTGCAAACCAGGTACGATATACATATACTTAAAATATGTTCAAATAAATGCCGCGTTCAAACAAACTACTCATCAATGATGCCCCGATACCATGCAACAGTGTTGAATTTGTGGGGTAAAATCGCCAGATTTATCGTAATTGAAAAGGTGTGCTTTAAAATATTTGTGAAAGAAACTATACCGTATAAAATCAGTGGTGTAACTTATTAAACTTAACTACACCTTTACCACTTGCCATCATGCAGGACAAATGAAACATGAATAAACTGGTTGCCGGAATAAAATCCACATTGGTTGCCAGAATAAAATCCACTTCGCCTGCACATATTAACAACATTTGAAGCAAATAAGGATTCATTAATCACCATTCGAGTATCATGTTTTCCTTTAACCAATTCAATTGAAGATTTGGAGTGTTGATTTCAGCTGCTTTTGTTAATAAAGAATAAAAAAACAGAATAAAAAACAAAATTTGAATATTTTTGGTTCGAGTCAATGTGTTTGATCCGTTTGAACAAACCTTTTTTAAAACCTTAAAAGGTTTTAAGAAACCTCTTTCTGTCTGTCTTTCATTGTATACTTGCTTTTTCCCGTTGTTACAGCTGCTACAAAAACTGTAAAGATAAAATAATTTCTGATGAGAAAACTATACTACAGTCGGAGTGCTCGGCATTCTGCTCTGGAGAGTTGACGTTCAGTTGGTCGTTATATTGTTACGACGACATCAACACCCCTGAACCTTTGAACTTGTCGTCACTGCACGAAGTTCCTCAAAGTGAATTTCAGGATATGGTCTATAATCCAATCAATGAACTGGATCTTGCTATCAAACCTTACTCGTTACGACCTGGCAAGAAATATACACTAGCATTCCGAGCTACGCGTCCGACTGGTGCCTTTGGGGAACTGAGAACTACTCTACTCGTGAATTCGCCGCCAGCTGGTGGTAAGTAGGGCCTGCCCAGGGACGTCCCTCTGGTGTGTGTGTAGGGGGCGGGGGGGGGACACCTTGTAAACCTGAAATGTTCACCTTGTAAAAAAACACACCTCACAAGCATTCAGTTTTCAATCAAGAATTTGGTGGAGTCAAACCTTTGAAAAGTTGCCCAAAATATCAGGACACCCCTCTCCCTACCCCAATGTTAATGACTTCGCGGCGTCCCTGGGCCTCCTTCGACAGTCCAGTTTTGCATGTGTCAAAAATAATTCTAATTAGATCTAAGGAATCTATAATATTTGCACTCGAGGTTTTCATCCACATAAATCCTTCATCATATTTGGTATACCGAGCGAGATGCAAGGACGTCGCGAAGTCATCAACATGGGGCGTCCTGATAATATTTTCCATTTTTACCAATGTTTCCAGCTTAAAAATTATTGGGGACGTCACTGGCGGGACAC
>CACRXK020015985.1:0-11749 GCA_902702795.2 Paramuricea clavata | reverse complement strand
AATATATATATATATATATATATATATATATATATATATATATATATATATATATATATATATATATATATATATATATATATATATATATATATAATATTAATGAGACCAAAAATGATCAAATTTTACAGATTTTACAGTGTAGAAGGAGTGCTCCTGAATACCATTAATTTATTCTTCATTGTCGCCTGAAGATCGCATTGAGCTAGCGTGAAACTCAGAGTTGTGACTATATTTTAAGTTAACAAATTCTATATATGTTATATATACTTACGCACGCGCCAATTTTTTAAGGAATTATTAGAATAGGAGTGGACAGGGTTGACTCTAACAATTTCCTGTTATACCACCCACTTGCGTTGCCAAACAGGAATCCACAATCTGCATGGCAGGTAATACTGTTTCCAAAGGAGACAGTAAAAAAGATAATTGCAAAGATAATTGCATACAGGATGTCGTTTAGTACCCCCAGGTAAAATCTCGGCTCGAAACTCCAGGATACCGAGAAAGCCTTTAATTGACTAGTCTTCAAAAATAATTTACAACCAGGTGGCGCAATTACAGGCGATAAGCTGGCTTGCTCCCTTTTATAGTCACTGCTGAGTTGAGAAGTTTAAAACCATGGGAAATAGTTGCCGTACAACATGGAACATAGTTGCCCTACGGGAATTAGAGTGCTTTTCCCCATGTTATCTCTGTTGATAAGTGTCCACATTGTGTCTAATTAATTAACCCAGTTAAAAGACGGCTCCCTTCAAACGAATGTCACCAAGTATCATTTCGATATTTAGCCGTTGACACTATTATAATTTCTTCATTCGCTTTTTGTCAAATATACTTAGCCATGTCCTAAAGTCCTGGGTCTAGGCGCGCAAATTCCATGTTGGAGGGACAAAAAAATATGGCAGCACACATTTAAATTAAAAGTTTAATGTAAAAAGGAAATATTTCATTTTTGATCATCAAAAAAAGTTGATATTTGATAGCAGATACTTGTACTCTTTCACATATTTGACGCCTGTCACCATATATTTTGTCCCTCCAAACGATCCCAGAATGCACTGTGATCTCTTTTGGGAAAAGGCTAATAGTTTCTGTACGATTATAAAATCTACGACAAAAGACGTATGTAATGAAATGTGGAGAATTATGCATGTAATTATAAATTTCTAGGGATGTGTATACGAACGGTATATCTTATATGGAACGTTGCATATTTTTTCAGATCATATAATTTCGCGTTAGAGAAGTATTCCAGCCTGACTGTACTAAACAATGGGTGCACAAGCTTCTCTTGTGGTTTCACTGTCCTTTCCGAAAACATGTCCTTTCGCAATGTCTGGTAACTCAAGGCGAACGGCCTTCGCTCGAAACGTCGAAATTCTCCTTATATATTTTCAGGAAGTTGCCTCCCTACCAACGACAGCTTGTTCATATTAATTAAGTAAATCTTCTTTTCCTTATCTTGTCGGTAAGCAAATTTCCGCATGCAGAACATCCTCTCATAATCTTCCGCAGGCACTGATGATAAAATGCATGGTCTGCACGTTATATTATGCTGGACAGCTCTATCAGTGCTACACTTGTCTCTGTAAACGCCCAGTGAGGACCCTTGATTCACTTTTAACCAAATGTCGCAACATCAAATGTAGCTCAGAGAACAGAAAAAGGGTAATGTATGACTCGCAACGTGGAAGAAACGGTGGACACGGATATGAAGGTATATGGAAAGTGCAAAGGCAATGGTTCAAATAAAAATTCCAAGCTCGATGTGCAGAGTATCTCTTGTATGCACGACTTAACTCAACTTATGATTTTTCCTATTGAAAAGTCTCTGCACGAATTTTTTTATATTTCAACTTATAATTTTCCCTATTGAAAAGTCTCTGCACGAATTTTTTTATATTTCAACTTATAATTTTCCCTATTGAAAAGTCTCTGCACGAATTTTTTTATATTTCAACTTATAATTTTCCCTATTGAAAAGTCTCTGCATGAATTTTTTTTTATTTCAACTTATAATTTTCCCTATTGAAAAGTCTCTGCACGAATTTTTTTATATTTCAACTTATAATTTTCCCTATTGAAAAGTCTCTGCACGAATTTTTTTATATTTCAACTTATAATTTTCCCTATTGAAAAGTCTCTGCATGAATTTTTTTTTATTTCAACTTATAATTTTCCCTATTGAAAAGTCTCTGCACGAAGTTTTTTTATTTCAACTTATAATTTTCTCTATTGCATGAAAAGTCTCTGCACGAATTTGTTTTTCAAACTTTTTTGGTGCACGAATTTTTTTTCTTTCTGTTTCCCCTGCGCGATTTTTATTTTTGCTCCCTCCCCCCCCTCCCCCCATCACTTTTCTAATGGTCCGCCCCTTACTGTTCCACAGCATCACACACAGGGAGGAGGCGGGTATTAATTGTTACTACAATATCTGCTCAAATATTACCTCATTTGAATATACATCCCAGACAAGAATATGTTATATATATTATTTATCACTATTAAAGCATCTGCATCTGACGATATTAATTATAGTGTCAACATGTTTAAATATGTTTTGGGAATCTGTTCCGCTTGCTGGCCAATCGCTGGCGTTTGAAGTATATAGATTACTTAACCTACGTTGCTAAATCATATCCAAGGTGATTAAAAATGTTATTGAAATTAAAACGATGGGATTTTACACAGGATGTGTATATTTAGGCAATAACGCGAGATAGCCTAACAATCTTTATGAAAAGAAGAAACTTAGTCGAATATTACTACGAAAACTGTAGCGGAATATGTTTTGTCCGAGTGACTTAAAAAATTAGTTGTACAATATGAAAATGATAACATTAATATGAATTATGAAGATCATTCGCCTTTGTGAAAACTTATTAATGTCCGCCTTGTTTTCTTTGGTTATTAAAACTGCTTTTCTAACCGAAGCCAGAACTAACATCAATAAAACGGATTCCATTATAAAACCGTTAAATAATCGCGGTCTTGATGACCGGTTGGCAGGACTTTCCTCGCTGAAAGGGAGTACAGGTGATTTGCCAACGAAGCCATTGAACAGGAGCGGGGAAAATTTGAATATCATCAAATGTCGATTGCGGAATAAAAGCTGTAATGGCCATGCTAGACGATGGATCACATTTTATCTCAAGGTAAAATAATCTAGGGCCAGGTGGGATATTTTCGAATGAAAGTATAAGTTACGACATGATTTTGAGGTAAACCGCAATTGATATCCAATGGAAAATCGATATCCAATGGATTTAATGTCCCATAAACAAGACTTTACAAAATATATAAACTGTTCTATTATCTTACCGAAGGGGTTCATCTTGATTTAAAGTCACTCGTGTTGTTTTATTAGAGAGGTTTAGCAAAGACGACGCGACGTCAAAGACGACGTTAAAATGGCGTAAAAATGGCGTGGGCACATCCATAGATGGGCATATCACGCCATTTTTACGCCATTTTCACGTCGTCTTTGACGTCGCGTCGTCTTTGCTAAACTTCTCTATTGACAAATATACACTGACGCCATTTTGAATCTCATGAACTTTGAACTTTGAACTCTGGTCAAAATTTCCAGAAATTTTGAGTAAAAATTACGCCAAATAAAACTGTCATTAGCCAATGAGATTGCTTATCGCAGGTTGGTATCAAATCTAGCAGGTGGGTATCAAATCATTCCGGCAGGCTGTCGACCAATCAAAACGGTTTTTGAAGCTCATTTATGGGACAATATTATATACAATTTTTAAACCTAACAAGTAGTTGGTATAACAATCTCGATACTTATCAGGCTATGAGTCAACCGAGTCAGTTGACTCGGTAAGATTTTTTGTGAAAAAATTCAAAACAGAAAGACTTCAAGTTTAGAGAAAACCGATCCTGGATGAAATTTATTCAATTTCTGGTGAAAGGTAGAAGTACGAATTAGCGTCCCAAATATTACCACAAATTGTGAGACACACTATGAAATTATAGTCATTGTGTTACTGTTTATGAGATTGATTTTTTCTTCAGTAAAACTGTTCCCAGAATGCAGGAAGACTATGAAATTACAGTCATTGTGTCACTGTTTATCATTACTGATTTTTTGTTGAAATTGCTCGCAGAATGCAGCAAATAGCATTTCTAAGCCTTAGAAAATCAAACATTTTCTGGGGGAGCATGCCCCGATGACGCGACTCGATAAATCTAAAATTCTAGTTACGGGCCTGTTTACCCATAAAAACCAAAATACTAGCATCACCTTGCTATTTTTGAAAGAAAGTGTGGTTTTGAACCACGAGTCAAAATATTTCAAGAGTCAAGCAAGATATGAAAAATCTGTCACAAAATTTTATAGATAATCTTAAACTTTCTTTCAAATGAGACAATAAAATTTTTTGTTGCCATTGTCCTTTAAATGAGCAAGCATGATAATCTCCTAAATATCCAGGCTCTGGATCCCACTCAGAAAATCTCAGGTTATTCAGAAATTCTCTTAACCTTTACCTCTTGATGATTTTAGATTGGTGGCTGGATAATGTTATCTGTGATTGCTGTTGGCTTATTCATTCTCATTTCAACACACATTTTATCCAAGAGATCAATGAACAATCCCCGCGGTGAATGTCGCCAGCGGACAAGCATCGTGGAAGTGATGCCAAGAAAGAAGTTTATCGATCATTCATGCCAATTTAATGATATCCATAAAGTGACTTGCATTAAATGCAATAACAAAATTAAGTTGTAAGAAAAAACATGGAGGCATGTATCAAATTACGCATGTACACATTTCCCAGAATGCAAAGTTAGGTCTGAGCAGTCCGTGCTGTAACTGTCTGCAAATCTATTCATCCATATTCATCTTGCCATGCAAAATGTTGAATCGACGTTATAAGTGCGTGGGTTCTATGTTAACCCTTTGACGTTATCTTGTGGAAAACTGGATAAATGGATGAAACCAGACGAAATTTTGATCAAGACAAGAACAACGAAACCATTACCATAGCTGGAAAGAGCATCTTAAATGAGTAAAATTGCAAAGTTTGGTTGCAAATTGTTGTAAAATGAGGAAAATATAGCCCTGTGAAGTTTGCAAATTTAGTATATATTAGCATTACACACGGGAAAAATAACCATTTTTGAGCCGAAAGTGGTTATTTTTCCCGCGCGTAATACAAAATATACACAAAATTTGCAAACTTCACAGGGCTATATTTTCTTCATTTTACAACATTTAACAACCAATCTTTGCAGTTTTACTCATTCTAAGACGCTCTTTCTAGCTGTGGTGTTGGATTTCATTCTTCTTGCCTTGATCAAAATTTAGTCTATAGCTGGAAACATCCACCACCCTGCCCATGAAAATAATAGGCAATTCCAGCTTTTAGTTTTATATGCGTGCAGGGGATGATGGGAAGTAAGGTATCATATAGCTGATTATGCTGAAAAATTTCAATAAAAACTGCCGAAACAACCGAAATATTTAAATATTTACAAGTATAAGTTATCACTCTGTGTTTACACGGCCACCATTTTTATTTTTTCAGCATAATCAGCAATATAATACCTTACTTCCCATCATCCCCTGCAAGCATAAACTAAAAGCTGGAATTGCCTATTGTGTTTGCCACTTTCAGGATTTTTTCAGGGATTTTTTAGGGCCGTAAAACGGCCCCAAAAACTCAATCTTGAATTGAGTTTTGAAACTCAATCTTCTCATCATGATGTGTGCAATTTAGTTTTCAGTTGAACTGAACCTGAAATTTAAGTAAAAAATGTCTGGAATTCATTTCACAACACAAGAAAAACAATGCATTCATCGTCTTTAACCAGTTTATAGTGTCCCTCTGTGCCCCTGCTTTAACACATTGCATCTCAACTACACTAAAGTGGGTACAGGTTTCAGCCTCCCGGGGGGGGGGGGGGGGGGAGACAGCCGCCTCAAGACCCCCAGCTGTTCAGCTAAACTCAATCTTCTCTGCAAAAACGGACCCAAGAGAAAATCCGAAAAAAAACCCTGCACTTTAAAGGTCTACACTACGGTTTTGCTGGCAAAATTATTTGGAAAATTTTCACTAAAATATCCAAGTAGAGGTCTTCATTTTTGTGCAACAACTGATATGCAGCACAGAAATACGCCCAGTCTGAAATATTCGCACAAACAATCTGTGCCATTGTAAGTAGCGCCAATCATAAGAAAGCAGCAGATTGAAAGGGATGCAACTACCTGAAAATACAAGAAGTACGTCGACGTTTATGGGTTGGCACAAAGATTGGTTGATTATGACAATGACAAAAGAATAAGCTATAGAATGGATTTTCTAAAGAACAAAGCAAGAACAATATTCCTTTTGTTTATGTGAGCCAATTACGTCTTTTGTCATTGTCATAGTTTCATATTATTCTGACAGTGCAATCGACCAACGAAAAATTCATTGGCTCGAGCAGTTTTTAGTATCTCTGAGGATGGTTCTGAAATAGAATTGTCATAGTCAACCAGTCACAGATCCTCCTCCTAGAGCTTCATGTTAACTGACGTTTATGCAAATGCCCTTTGTTTTAAATTTAATTAGCCATTCCAAAGTTGATGAGTGGACTGGGGACAATTGCCCAAATTACGAAATGAACCAAATCACTAAAAAGATCACCTCAAAATTAGTAAGTATACAAAGTTTGAAGATATTTACATGCATACCCTTTGAATAATAAGCTTTCAAAAATTGTGAAATTACTGATTAAAAGACTGTTTTGGGGACGCACGTCCCCAAAACAAAAATTACGGTACATTTCATAGGGTTCATTATTCGAAGGGTATTCATGTAAACATCTTCAAACTTTGTATACTTACTAATTTTGAGGTGGTCTTTTTAGTGATTTGGTTCATTTCTTAATTTGGGCACTTTTTAACACTCATCCCCAGTCCTGTCATCAACTTCGGAATGGCTAATAAGGGCCTTTGCTCGAAACGTTGCAGTTCTCCTTGTATTTTTCAGGTAGTCATATTCTTATTAATACGCAGCTTTCTTCAGAACTATTTGCAGTCTGGCAGACTTTAGACACACCGTCACATGAGCCTATCCACCCAAGTGTTGCTATTGTCGTACAACATGAGATTGGATTTGTAATACCAATCCTTGACAATCAACTTCAAAATCAGGATAAAAACTTGACACGAAAATCATTCTAACCTTTCTGGTTTAATGTCAAATATGACATCCATTAACCGTTCTTTATAGCCATACCAAAACGTCTCATGACCTCGAGGAGAAAGCTCCTTGCCTCAGGCGAACTTGTGACCAAACCAGCCAAGGACAACTCCATTCCTCTCTCGATTGCAACATTTCTTGCCAAGGCTACAACTTTATCTTTTTCCTCTTCTGTCATATCGCAAAGTACGCCGTGCAACGGCTTAAAATCCGAGCTTGTAGCATAGGCCCATATCCCACCACCGACTGAGCCAACTATGAAGCCAACAGGACCAAGAACTAGCGATGAGACCAAAGTAGTTGCACCAACTTTCATGGCGCCTCGCGAAGACTCCGAAATGGTGACGCATAAATCGGCATTTATTTCCTCTTTTGCAATGTCTGTGAGTAAATTTAGTACAAATATACCTGGCACGGCCATTGTTGGTAATATTGCAAACGAATTTTAGTTCTTTTAATGTTTATTTTATGATTAAATTTCACTTTTTTTGAGCTTTCAAACTCAGAACGATAACTTTTCGGTCGCCATTTAAATCTGTGCTTCCACAGCTTATGAACAAATTTTCCTCACATTACATTCTTCCGTTTTCTTTTTTACTCTGACCCGTTGCGTGGGTCATATAAGCATATAAGTGGCATCAGGGGCGTATAGGAAACAGGGGGACACACAAACTACACGCTATATTCATTAAATTGGAATACGTTTATTGATATTATAAATGTAAAAACATGTCGAAAAATAAATATTTCCACCCATCCGTTTAAACGCTATGATCGCTTATCTGTTCAAAATCGTACCAAAATTTGTTGAAATTAAATAGATACATAAATACAAAAATATACGATTTATCAGTTCATTAATTAAATGTAATGGCACACAGATGAACAAGTTCAGTTCCAGCTGAAATTATTTAAAATACAAAGGACCATTTAGTCTGCGTCAACAGCCTTTGCGCCAATCATTACTTTTAAAAATATTTGACGGATTAATATAATTATTAAAATCTAATCGACCAAGAAAATGGTCACTGTCCATACTATTGAAACTTTCGGCCGTTTTGGGAGTTTGGCAGACAGATACTTGACCCTTCTCAACCTTCTTGGTCACATTTTCACATCTTGCATGACGCATGTTAGACTAATTTTTTATTTAAGCAAAGTAAATTCCCGTAAAGAACTTATGAAATCAGTAAAACTGCAGAACTTGGTTGCGAAATGTTGTAAAATACTGAAAATATAGCCTTGCGAAGTTTGCATATTTTCAATAATTTTCATATTTTCATAATTTCAGTTTTTGTATTACGTGCGGAAATTGTTACCATTTTTGAGCCGAAAATGGTAACAATTTCCGCACGTAATACAAATATACTGAAAATATGCAAACTTCGCAAAGCTATATTTTCTGCATTTTACAACATTTCGCAACCCTGAATTTTGCAATTTTACTAACTTCGTTATTTTCTTCTTAACTGTTGTGTTTTATTCCCTTCTCTTTACTTAGATTAAAATTTAGTCTAACATGCAAGTTGTCCATTGTACAATTGCAGTTTAATGCCAGTTTTCCACATCAATCGTACCGAAACGTAGCGTACAATCGTTTAAAATGGCTTCACGGCTGGTTATTTTGTTAGTGCATTAAAATTGCGTGAAATGAGTCCTATCAGCGTCACCAAAAGCATCATCACTATCTAAATCAGAAAATGACTGACTATAAGATATAAGCTCAGGCTTACGTCCAACTTCACTCCACCTAGTATCTGGTGAGGTCTCAGAACCACTCGACCCTGAACTTTGGCGAGAGTGACTGACGTCATATTCACTTTCGACAGGAACTTCCTTTACGGGACGAACGATTGTTCTCATCTTCCTGGAATTCTTTGATTCTGAGGCAGCAATGAAGTTCGACGAAACATGCTCCTCGTGTTCTAAAATGAAATTTAAAACAAAAAATGTAACTATAAAAAGTTAAATACAAATATATTTTTACTCAGAATCGACTCTCAGATATAGATATTGAGTGCCCCTTTATCTAGTCAGCAAATCATAATCCACTTACCTAAATCTTCACCACAATTTCTCAAGTACTGTTGCTCTAAATTATAATCTATCACATGAGTCGATGGCTGCGCACTTTTCGTTCGACGTGGCGCGTGTTTAACACGTGACATACCCATGCCAGACTCGTGTTCAAGGCGTGACATACTCATGCCAGGCTCGTGTTCAACACGTGACATACGCATGCCAGGCTCGCCATCAAATTCGTCGGTCTCGGAAATGTCTTCTGGGCGAGAATGAGTTTTTAATCTAGGGAAAGCGGGCATCTCGCTCCAACGCTCAGATTCTTTAGGCGAATTTGCAAGCTCATCCGCTGAGAAATGGACACCTTTTAATTTGTCCCGCAATGATTTCCCCTTCGGATAAATAATCCTTTTGCTCAATTCATCAGATGTCGTAGCAGAGCTATGCCTTTGTTTTTTAGGTGTTTTATAGAAACTTAACCCATCTCCGCCTTGAGTGTATCTTCGAGGTCCTTCCGAACTATGTTCACGTCTTCTCGAATCATCCAATGGCCCCATTCTTGGTCGTTCCCAATTATTATTATTGCCTGACAACTCAGGGTATTTGGGCACCTCAACTCTTCGCCCTTCGTCGAAGAATAAAATTGAATTAACACTTTGCAAAGACGCCTCCCCTCCACTTCGTTCCAGCTGTGATAACGTCGAATCTACTAACTTATCACCGCTTGCTTCTCCTTGTAAATGTACGTGGGTCACAGGCCGACTGCCAGGGGGATTACGATGAGTGTAAGGCTGGTCAAACGTATCAAGCTCATATTCCCATTCAGGATTTAGGTCATAACCTGGGTCTACTGGATGCGAGAGATATCGTGAGCCGGCAAGGTTCGAATCAAAACTTGATTCCAGCATATTTTTGTTATAACTTGACCCTACCATACGTGAGTTATAACTTGAACCCATCATATGCGGATAATTATAACTTGAGCCAGCCGGAGGAGGGTAGAGAACAACAGGATCTTTGGCCTCTTCGGGTATTATCCGTGTAAGATTCGAATGTCCTGACATTGGCCATGTTCCAGACCAGTTTCGAGGCCTAGAGGATAGAGTCCTCTCTTCAAACATTTCCAAGTTTATGTCAATATCAGTCTGCTGTTGAGTTGAGGTTGAATCTATGATACGATTATTTCTGTTCGGGTCTGGTAACGCACATAGAAACCTCACAAGTCTTTCTCGAACTTTCCTGTCAGTGAGACAGTATAATATAAATATAATAAAGCCCTGAAAGGCATTGGTTATACAGAATAAATATTGGAAGATGAGTTTTAGTTCTCCAATAGCTAGGATGCCAAACAGCCACGTGATTCCAAAGACAACCGCGATCCCTAACACGCGACGGAAGTGGACGATGCCTTGCTTGTGTCGGTTGCCTGGGACGCGTGTACTTAGCAACGCTTTGACGACCAGAAGAAATATAATCACATTAAATAACATCACGGCTAATGTTGGTACCAGAAAGGCTATGTAGAATGTGTTTCCTTTAACTCGGCAGCTGTAAGAAAAAGGAATGAAATGTTAGATGACTCGTGGAGAACAAGCTGCGATAAATGATCTACAGCGAGAAAAGCGGCAATAAGCTACTGTCTAAAATGGGGACGCAATCGTGCGGTTAGAAGCGGTGTGCTAACTTGCAACAGAGAGCGGCTAAGCTGAATTGGGAAGAACGCAACTCAACCTGATCACTGGTTGAAGGCCGCCTCAGTGGCAGCCATCTTATGACTCATGTCTAATCATGAAACACAGCGCTACGGTTGAAGAGACAGTTAGGGGCTAATCCCAACCCATGACCCTGTTAATGTTTCTTGTGGGAAGAAACCGGTGTACCGGAGGACTTGGTAAAGCGCTGACTCCGTTGAGTGACTCTTTCGCATAAATGTCATGAATCCACAGCGAGAATTGAGCCCACGATCTCAAAGGTGAAAGGCGCTTGTTCCGACGGTTGTACGGCCGAAGCTAGCTAGCCGACGTCGATGAAAAATCGGACAGCGTTGTGACTCACGGAGTTTCAGTTTCAGAATAGTGACCTCTCATTTGTTTAAGGACCACCCTCATTAACCTTTCACTGTTAGATTGGTGTCCATCCTCATTAAATATTGTTATTTATTCATTCATTCATTTCATTCTAATATCCGTCGTGAAATCAGGCCACTGCATACTGCTGATTAATTTATGGGCCGCGATTTCGTTTCGAAGTTTATGATATTTCACACACATGAAGTAAACGTCATCTGACCCCATCGTCGACTAAAACGATTCGTCATAACGTCCGGCAGACCCGTAGCCACAATCTTAGACATAACTGGTTGAGACTATTTTCCCCCTATAGAAAATTCGCGTATTTTTATGATAAACTCCATGTTGAATCATGTTGCCATCCTTAAACCAAGCTCCCCCAACTCAATGTTGAGCTTGTATCATGGTATATTACCAAAAGTTGTTTCGGCGTTGTTCACAACATTGAACTGGGGGGGG